>PVJC01042347.1:0-14982 GCA_004026665.1 Murina feae
AACTGGTCCGACCCGTGAATTTGTGAGTGCACGCATCGTACCAGATGCACTACTAACAGGCAATGCGTCTTTGATGATGGACAAGAGCCATGCCATCCCAGGAAACTACACTTGTTACGTATCAGAATTAAGTAAAGAAGGCAATACCACTGTAGAACTAAAATACGTTCATGTTGGTAAGAATTTTATAATCTTCCCTTTTATTTTCCTGAAGTTGCCTATTCCTACTAAATGGGGCAAAATTGGGCTAGGACCTCCTTTGAATCAAAAAGTAGGTTATGACAAATAAATGATTACGTAATATTTAGCAGCTTTAAAATTTTGAGATTTACTTGTTCTTCTACTTTTCATAAGAACACTCCTTTGCTGTGTTATTTGTGTGTTGTACAGTTCTCAAACTTTTGTTCTAAGAACAGTTCTGCTGGTGTAGGGGACCTGGCCTCATTTAATCTGCATTTCAGTTTGCTGCTCTAAAAATTACTATCTTTCATGCGATTAACTTTCCATGATCTTTCCATTGATGTAGCTTTTTTCATTACTTTCACTTTATTCAAGGACTGACAAATCCCAGCCATGCTCCAGCTGGAAAGGATAGATTAGAAGGAGAATCACAAAATCAAAAATCAGGTCACAAGGATGTTTCCTGCTATGATGTTTGTTATTTTTCTTGGTCAAGATGAGGGAGAGCTAAGGATCCAATAGAATTAATTTAACTAGCCTTGGTTATAGCACCATGACTTCACACACTTGGGCTGGTGAGATGCATAAAACAGTAAAGCTAGCTAAAGTAAACAATCTGCTTGCTTTCTACCCCTTGCCATGCCAGCTGATTACTTTAACCACATACAAGTATATACTGACTTTCTACTTTGAAAGCTCTATCTAGAATCACTAGACATTACTGCTCTCAGGATTGGATAAGTTTCTGAGAACCTGTGGTTTAGAAAGAATCACACCATTCAGTTGAATCAACTATTTGCCTTCTATTCTTCTAGCATTTTCTGTTATGAAATGTCTATTACCCGATTGGGAATGGGGTGTTAATTCTGATTAAATGAAATATTTTGACATTGCTTAGGATTATGGATCAGGACATCTGATTCTGCAACTTAACTGTTTGCCTCTATTGAACTTGAGAAGTTAATTCACTGGGTCCAAGTGACCTCATCTCTACAATGGGGATGAAAAGAGATTCCTGCTTTCATGTATTCTCCAGTCTAGCAAGCATCATGAGATCCCTTGTGTACCAGTCCTTTGTAAACCAAAGTACTTTTCAAATGTCAATTGTCTTCCTGGGACATTTATTTTATGGATTGACATACTGAAGGGTTGAAGCTTGGGTGTCATAAGAGAGGTATCTATGTGGTACAGCATGGGTGGGAGATGGCTAAGAGCAGAACTTGGAAGGCTTTTCTGCTAAAACATCTCTCCTACATTGGAAATCTCATTAACTCACAGTGGGGCAGGGTGATTTTGTAATAGAGTGTAGGTCACTTAGAGGAGAATTGGTAACTTAAGACTTAAAGGCCAGAAGATGAGATGAAAATGGATGGGAAAGAATACCAATCTCTGGGATAAAGACAAAGTTTGTAATTTTCCGTGCGATTGTTTCATCATTGTGTTCAAAGACCCTTGATAAAATAAGAACTATGCTTACTGTTGGGGCCATTAAAATGGGAAAGTGGTATTTTGCTGTAGAGAATGTAGAAGATTCTACTAGAGGTCTCAGACATTGGGCTTGCACTCATTTTTAAAAAAAATAGTTATGGAATTACATGAACTTTCAAAGATAGAACAGAAAAGTTCTGTGTACTCTTATCCAGCTTCACCCAATGATTACATTTTAGGGAACACTAGTTAAATGCCAAAAGCAGCTGGTTCACAATGGTAAAATGTGTACATATTTCTTTTTCTTTTTATCACATGTGTACATTTTTGTAATGACCACCACATTCAGAATATAGAACCATCCCATTAATACAAATATCCTCCGTGTGCAACCCCTTTAAAGCCACCTGCTCCCTTACTATCCCTAAGCTGGCAAGCACAATTTGTTCTCCATATCAGTGCATTGGTCATTTCAAAAACAAAACAGAACAAAAGCAACAACAAATATATATATATATATATATATATATATATATATATATATATATATATGCATAATATGCCAAAGTGTCCAGGTGATCAGATCAGTTGACAGTTGGACCAGTCACTGTGAAGAGCATCAACTACCAAGGTACAGACTCCAACTTGTAGAATAGCTTTCTGCTGTGGTCTAGCTAATTGGTACTGGGCGAGAGGGCTGGACAGGCCCTGGAGCCCTCACACAGTCACTCCCCCGCTGGCTGGCTAACTTCTCACAGCTCCTCCTAGGCTGGCCAGCCCTGATTGGCCCTAATCGCTAGCCAGGCCGTGATACCCCACTCATGCATAAATTCGTGCACCAGGCCTCTAATACACACACACACACACACACACACACATGCCCAACGACCAGAAATGAAAAATGAGGAACTCTCAGAACTAATGAATGGTAGTTATGACCTGCACTGGGAGGCCAACCAGCCTGATTCAGGCCACAATCAGCACTCCCACCCTCTCCCCCAATGCCCCAGGCTGGCATGGCCCTGATAGGCCACAGCAACACATTGATCAGGGGTGGAGCTTGGCCGGCCAGCTGCAGCTGGTCCTACTTCCAGCCTGCCCTGCTCAATCAGCCCCCATTGAGGCATGCCTACTGGACCCCACCCATGCATGAATTTGTGTACTGGGCCTCGAGTATTATATAAAAGTATGTAACTTTCTGAGACTGTCTTCTTTTTTTCTTCTTTAATTAAGCACAATGCTCTTGATAGCTATTCATGCAACAGCTTTATGTAGCAATTTCTCTTCTCTCTCTCTCTCTCTCTCTCTCTCTCTCTCTCTCTCTCTCTCTCTCTCTCTCTCATATTCCATGCTATTGGTATATCACACATTGTTGAACCAGCCACCTACTATAGCATGTCTTGGTTGCTTGCAGTTGTTTTGTGCTATTGCTCATGACATTTCTATAAACAATCATGTACAGTTTTTATGTGGACATAGTCTTCATTTATCTGGATAAATGCATAGAAGTACAACTATTGGGTTGTATGTAAGTATATGTTTAGTTTTGGAAGAAATTGCCAAACTCTATTCCAAAGTGGTTGTTCTGTTGTACATTCCCATCAGCAACATATGAGTGATATAATTCCCCCACATCCTTGTCACAGTTTTGCACTATTTTTTAAGGGAAAAGAAAAAACCTTCTCTGCCCAAAGGTTAACTGAAGCAGGTTCCTGCAAAGTTATTTTGATGAATTTACTCATCATGTGAATCCAAGGAATTTAGGTAGTGGAATCCATTTTTACTGTTGTACTTTTTTTGCAAATCCTATCTAATAACAGAGTAATATGCAAATTAACCATCATTCCGTGCCAAAAATGGCAGCTCCCATAGCAGAGGGGCAGGACTTGGCATTATCCTGGCAATGGGAGCTCAGGAGGCAATCAGACCACAGGCAGCACCCAGCAGGGTCTGCTGGGAGGTTGCCATGATGACCCCCAAGCAGACAAGTTGGGGTCACAGGCTGTGCCCAACAGGGTAAACTGGGTGCCGGCTTTGGAGGAGGGGAGCCAGTGATGAGATCCCGCAGGTGGCGCCCTGCCAGGCCTGCTGGGCCGTGGCAGTGGAGGAGGGGGCTCGAGCCATTGGGGAACCCGCAGGCAGCACAAAGCAGGGCCTGCTGGGTGGTTGCCATGATGACTCCTGAGCAGACAAGCAGGGGCTGCAGGCAGCACCCAGCAGGGCATGATGGGCGGTGGTGGTGGCAAAGGCAGAACAAGCAATGGGCACCCGCAGGCAGACACCCAGCAGAGCCTGCTGGGCAGTGGCTGCATCCATCGGAGAGCAGGCAAGTGGGGAGACCAGGGAGCAGGCAATTGGCGCACAGGCAGCACCCAGCAGGGCCTGCTTGCCCATCCCCATGGTGTGAAGCAGACAGGCCTGGCAAAGAGCAGAGAACCATGTGTAGTGGGCCCAAGCCATCAGTAGCACATCTCCTGAGGGCTCCTGAATTGGATAGGGTGCAGGTCGGGCTAAGGGACCTCCCACCTGCCCTCCTCCTCCCCCACCTACCTGTGCACGAATTTTGTGCACCAGGCCCCTAGTATAGACATAAATGAAAAACAGGAATTGCTTACTGGAGAATTCTAACTAGTGGAATGTGGATTAATGGTGGCCAATCTTTTTTCCCTTTGGAGGACCCTTCTGTTTGTCCTGTTGAATGGGCAGTCTTAGAGGAAGGAATACTTAAAAAAACTCTCCAATTTTAAAGAAATTATAATGTTGTGGGAAAGAGGTTTACCCAAGGAAACCATGAAAAGTTCCATGGTATATAATGCACTGATACTGAAATATTATTTCCCGGGTTTTATTTCTATGAGGATGGAGTCGATGGAGGAGATGCCATGGGTAGAGGATTTGGAGAGTGGGGAACTGTGGTGGGAAAGTGCTTTCTTCTCCAGCAGGTAAGAGGAAAAAACAACCACAGGAGCAGACAGGCTATGCAACCCATTAGAGTAGCCACCAGAGACTGACTTTGTGACAAGAGAGTTCATCATTTAGGGTAAATGTTACTGGCAGTTTTACAAGGTCTTTTGCTTCAGTTTGAATGTGGTGCCTGTGTAACTCAGTGAGATATTGAAGGAAAGTGAAGGCATTAGTCAAAAGCCATATATGCATAACACAGACCACTATGTGGTGATAGCCAGAGGTAAAGGGGGAGTGGAATGTAGGTGGAGGTTGTCAGAGGGAAGAGGGAATGGGGAGAGAAGGATGCAGTGTGTAGATGATATTTTATTGAATTGTACACTTAAAAACTGTATAGTTTTGGGAACCAATGTCACTCCAATAAATTCATTTTTTTTAAGGAAGGCCTTGTTTATACTGTAGCTCATTGACACATTTTGAATCCATTTTTTTCAAACAACAGAGGATAGTGGAAGGAGGAACCTGGGGCCCAGAATGGAGCAAGAAGGAGGACAGGAACCTTGGAAAGGGGCGGCATCAGTGGAGACCCAGTGATCCAGGGCACACACTCCAAGCCTTTCATGGAGAGGGGGGCTGGACTATAGTGCTGGGATGGTGGTGGGCAAGGCCAGGTTTGCCCTTGAACCCTAGCTTTCATCACCTCCTGACTTGGGTTCTTGGCTGAGCCTTAGGGAACAAATCTGAGGGTCTCTGTTCAGTGGTCACATTGACTGGGCTGGAAGCAGGTGTCACTGACTATATTTGCTGGCGAAGCTTGCAGCCTGGGGGGTGCATTCAGCTTGTGGTTCAAGGCAAGGCAGGGTTCTGACTGTGAGGCTGCTGGCTCCTGCAGACACTGCACTGGCTCTGTTGGTGCTGTTGCTGCTGGGCTGGGCACGCATATAAGTGAGTGGCGGGGATCCTAGCTCTGAGGGCCAGAGGGTTGTACACTACGTCTGACCAGCCCCTCAGCTCCCTGGGGAGGGTGGCCAGTGCTGGAGCATGGGCCCTGCAAGCTGGGTGCGAAATTTGGACGTCCTGGGGGTACCCCCAGCCTTCTTTCCTTCCTTCCTTCCTTCCTTCCTTCCTTCCTTCCTTCCTTCCTTCCTTCCTTCCTTCCTTCCTTCTTCCCTCCCTCCTTCCCTCCCTCCCTCCCTTCTCCCTCTCTCCTTCCCTCCTTCCCTTTCTTCCTCTCCCTCCTCTTCACCTTCCCTGGAGATAGCCAGCTTATCTCCTTCCCCTGCTCCGGGCCTTCAGACACATGCATCAGAAAGACTCCACACCAAGCACCAATCACAAAAATTAACTAGAGAGAAAGGGTGTGATCAGAGGTGAGTGGGTGGCAGCTGTTAGGGTTCCCTCTCTTTAGCACCCCTCTTCCCTCCTAGGCTCTTAAATGCACTATGGATGAAGAGACGGGGCGAGCCTGGTTTCATGCCATGGCAGTTCGCATTTTGGCAAGTCTGCAAGATGGTTTTATTTTTCCTGTTTGCCCTCCCACAGGAACATAGGAGGTAAAGGGACATACCTGATACAATTAATTTTTATTTCCAACACACCATTTAATCAGAAGAATCTTTTGCCCCCCTCCCCTCCCCTTTTTAATTTATTAAACCCTAGAAATAGACTTCCTGGAAACTCAACCTCTTCACCCCACCAACCACTTTAAAACGGTCCAAAGAGAACGTTCGAGTTTCCCCCTGTATTTGGGGAAACATTTAACTGCAATGGGTTTCGCTTGATATAGGAAGACAATTTTCAGTCAAGTGGAAATTGGTGGTTTTCTACTCAAAAGGTGTTTCGGCCCCCAAGCTTTTGAAAACTATTATTTTTTTAAAAAAATATGTGCTCCATAAAAACTGAGGATTATGATGTGTGTGTGTGTGTGTGTGTGTGTGTGTGTGTCTATAGAGTATTCCTGTCACATTTCCCATGCAAAGACCCTTTTGTTAACTTTTTCTAAGATGCAAATTGAGTTTAAGTAACAGTGACACTCAACTCTTATATTTAATTCTAGAATTTGAGCTTAATTACATTTAAATTGATCATTAGCCTCACTGTGACATTCATAAAGCGTTATGACTTAGGCTATTTTCAAGATGCTCTTGAGACCCTGCTTACTGCTTTCCCCATTCTCTGAAAATCCTGGGATGTTGGAGCTGTTTGTAATCACTATGTCTGTTATCTGAAGGGTTGATATTAGATAAAGTAGTGTTCCCTGTCATTATCATTAATGGCTCATTGCTGTTACTATCAAAATAACTAAAACAATACTGCTTTCAGAAACCCATTTTCTGATCAGAATGCATGTTGAACCAGATTATAAATTGTGATGTGATATCACTAATTCAGACTGTAGGCATCTAAAGCTATTCTGAAGAATAAAAAATAGAGGAGATCCATGATGGTGGCCGATGGGATGGCAATCAGAAAGATAGCAGGAGTGAGTGACAGAGCCAAAGGAAGTGGGTGGGCAGACGGGGAGGGTGTGCATTTGTGAGTGAGGGACAGTTCTGTTCCACAGGGCTGTCAGGGATGGGCAGACAATGATCCCCTGGCCAGGCAGCCTGTACTACTGCTCAAATCTCTCCCAGAGTGGCTGGTTGTGCTGCAGAGACTATGCCATCTTGAAGGGGAGAGTGGCTATGATTAGAAGCCTAGCCTTACCTTCACCTGGGGAGACCTTGGATACCTCCTGGTTCCCTACAGCCACAATGCCCAGGGACCAACTGCCTCAGCTGCAAAACCATGAATACTGAGACTCCAGCCCCTCAAGCCTAAAAATTTGTCCAGGGGAGACAAAGTGGCTGACAAAAATGTGAATTTGCCCAGCGCCTTCTCACAGAGCAGATAGGACAAACAGCTGAATCGAATAACATCTACACAGCATTGGCGAATTAAACAGCTGGTGAAGCAATCCATGGACGGAAATGTCAGAGATTGTCAGGAGAGAGGTGGGATCTGGGATCCGGGCTGGAGGGATAAATGCATGCAGCTGGGACTGGAGTCTCAGAGGGAGACTGCGCCCCACAAAATCCGTGGCCCTTGGGGCCAGTGACTAGCGGACCACGAATGTGGAAGCCCTGGAATGTGAACGAGGATCCACAGGGCTGCTGGCAGTGAGGGACTCTAGACCTAAGCTCACAGCCATGGGAGACTACACACAGATAAGCAGCCTCAAGTTTTATACCTGTTGTGCAGTGCCAGGTGTAGAAAGACAGAAGTGGTGGGGTTTCTTTGTCCTTATAAATTCCTTGCTTTTACTTGCTAAATCCAGTGCATATGATCTTTCAATTAAAAATACTCACTGAGACTGCAAGGGAAGGTGGATTTTGTGGAAACTGGGGAGCAGAATAGGAAGAAACAAGCAGGAAACCAACTGTAGGACAGTCTGACCCTCCAATGCAGTCTTGAGTGTGGCAGGGTCAAGGAAGAGTCTAAACACCTCCAAGGAGCCCTGAGGGACTGGGTTGATGGGGCAATTTGGTCTCAGAAACTAATACAGAAACACTGCTACCCAGAGGCTGTGTCAGAAATAAACGCTTGTGTAAATACAACTGAAGGCAGGCAGAGAAACAAAGTGAGCAGAATGTTCCAGCCTGCTTGAAAGCAAGGTTATGGTTTTTGACACAGAGGAGTGGTGGATTGCTGGGAACTTCAACACTGTGCTGACTACCAGACAGGAAACAGATGTGCCAGGCAGAACAGCTCCCATGGGTCATTGAAGGTCTGCTGAAATGAATGAACTGCAATATTTCACTTTTTTATTTTTTATCTTTTACTTAAGAAACTAAATTTTTTCCTTACTTTATTTTATTTTTTTATTATTTTTAAGTTATTATTGGTATTGTTTTACCATTTTGTAAAGTTTTATTTTATGTTATTTTTATTTTTTTGGATTATTCTACATTCTATTTTTTATTTTTTATTATTATTTCACTGTATCTCAATTTTTCCTTTATGCCAACACTATCTTCCTCACTTTTCCCCTTTTTCATCATGTTCCTCTTCCCCTATTCCTGTTTTAGTTTTTCTCTATACTTTTTTTACTTACTGTTAAAAATTGATCTCACTCATATATCTAATTTCCTCTCCCCTGCTCCAAGTCCATGCACACTTCTGTTTTTGCTTTCTTCACTAGACAAACTTTTTCCTTCTTTTTTCTTTCTTTCTTTCTTTCTTTCTTTCTTTCTTTCTTTCTTTCTTTCTTTCTTTCTTGTTGTTCTTTGTTTGTTAGTTTTTATTTATTTTTTTATTTTTTATGCTTCTGTTTTTCCTCATCTCACTATTTCATATCTTCTACTAATAGATTAATTAGATTCAATCACCAACTCAGGCTTGTCTACTCTCTATTCTCCTTTTCAAAAAATATATGAATACATAGATTAAAGTAAGTATATATTTTCATATATATATATATATATATATATATATATATATATAATCAATTTATTTTATTTTTTTAATATTTTGTTCTTTACTTTTCTTCTTATACACTCATTCTCTTTCTATCTCCTCTATACTTAATTTTGGCCATTTGCCCATTCATTCAATTCCTTGACCTTACCTTCTGGAAATGAGCTTTGCCTCTTCAGATTCAACTTCCCTCCTTCTTTTCTGGGTGTTTGTTGTTTGAATTTTTTGATTAGTAGTTGTTTTTGGTTTTTTTTTTGGAGTTTTCTCCCCATATACATATATATTTTTCACTTCTTTTTTCTTCTTTTTCTTTTCTTTCTTGCCTTTTTTCCTTTTCTCAATATAATTTTATCACTCTTTTATCTCCCATTATTCTCTTTTCTCCACTAGTCACATTTATTTAGGATTATGAGTATCATGAATACATTCCTATTTTGTGCCCTCTGTGTTGTGTCTTGTGGAGTTGTATTTTGTACCTTTAAGTCAGTGTGGTAGAGAGTGAGCCACATAATGAGACATCCTGAGAGGAATGAACATGAGGACACAAAGAAACAGCCCCCATAAGAAATAAAAGGGAGGATCATTAGAAAAAGGAATTAAATGAAATGAAGGCAAGCAATTTGTCAGAGAAATAATTCACAGCAATGGTCATATGGTTGCTGAAAAGGATAGAAGACAAATTCAACTACACGTGTAAGAACCAAGAGGAAATGAAGAACTAAAAAGAAATGAAGAATGATATAACTACAGTAAAGAACACAATAGAAAGCATCAACAGTAGACAAGAAGAAGTTAGGGAACTGCATCAGTGAGCTAGGAGACAAGGTAGGAAAAAAATATCCAATCAAAGCAGCAACTGAAAAAAAATACCTTAAAAAAAACAGGAGGAGAGCCTGAGGGAGCTCTGGGACAACACAAAACAAAACAACATTCACATAATAGGGATGCCAGAAGAAGAGGAAACTGAGAAAGCAATAGAAAACCTATTTGAAGAAATAATGAGAGAAATCTTCTCTGATATTAGGAAGAAAACACTCACACAACTCCAAGAAACTCACGGAGTCCCAAACAAGATAAATCCAAAAAGACCAACACTAAGACACATTATAATTAAATTGGCAAACACCAATGACAAAGTAAGAATCTAAAGGCTGCCAGAGAGAGAAAGAAAGTTACCTACAAGGGATCTCCCATCAAAATATCACCTGATTTCTCAACAGAAACACATCTGGCCAGAAAGGAATGGAGTGAAACATACAAAATCATGCAAAGCAAGAATCTGAATCCAACAATACTATATCCATCAAGACTACCATTCAAAATTGAAGGAGAAATCAGGAGTTTAATAGATAAAAAGGACTAAGGAAATTTATTACCACCAAATCAGCAAAGCAAGAAATGTTAAAGGGACTGCTGTAAAAAGAAGAAATGGGAAGGGAAGAAAGAACACAGGCATAAAGAATAAAATGTTGATAAATAAGTACCTATCAATAATAACTTCAAATGTAAATGGATTAAATGACCCAAACAAAAGACATCCAGTAGCTTAATGGATAAAAAAACATGACCCATATATCTGCTGTCTACAAGAGACTCATCTCAGAACAAAGAACACACACAAACTGATAATGAAGGAATGGGAAAAAACATTTTCAGGCCAATGAAAATGAAAAAAAAAAAAAGCTGGGGTAGCAATACTTATATTTGACAAATTACACCTCAAAGTGAATGCCATAACAAGAGAAAAGGAAAGCCACTTCATAATACTAAAGGGAACAATTAAACAAGAAGGTATAACTCTGGTAAACATATATGCACCCAATATAGGAGCACCCAAATACATTAAAAAAACAAAACAAAACAAAAAAACTTCTGGAAGATATCAAGGGAGAGATCAACAGTAATGCAGTCATAGTAAGGAACTTTAATACCCCACTAACAACACTGGACAAATCCTGTAAACAAAAAATCACCAAAGACACACCAATTCTAAATGTCTCACTAGATCATAAGAAATTAATTGACATCTTCAGAACATTTTACCCCAAAACCACAGAATATATGTTCTTCTCAAGTGCACATGGGTCATTTTCAAAGATAGACCACATATTGTAACACAGGAAAAGTATCTTGAAATTCAAAAAAATAGAAATTATATCAAGCATCTTCTCATCACAATGGCATAAAATTACAAATCAACTACAATAAAAACAATGAAAAAAATTTCAACACTTGGAGGCTAAATGACCTGCTATTAAACAATGATTGGGTGACCAAAGAGATCAAAGGAGAAATAAAAAGCATCCTAGTAACAAATGAAAATGAAAACACAACAATCCAAAATCTATGGGACAGAGTGAAAGCAATCTTGAGAGGGAAGTTCATAGCTCTACAGGCCTACCTCAAAAAACAAGAAAAAATGGTAATAAATTATCTAACTCTACAACTTAGTTAGAAAGAGAGCAATAAAAAAAGCCCAGTGTAAGCAGAAAGAAGGAAATTAAAAAACCACCCAAAAGATCAATAAAACCAAGAGCTGCTTTTTTGAAAGGATAAACAGGATCGATGAATCTCTAGTCAGACTCACCAAAAACCAAAGAGAGAGGACCCAATTAACAAAATAAGAAATGAAAGAAGTGAAGTAACAACCAATACCACAGAAATACAAGGAATATGAAAAAAATTCTTTATACAACTCTATTTCAACAAACTGGAAAATCTAGAAAAAATGAACATATTATTAGAAAAATCCACACTCCCAAAAACACAATCAGGAATAATAATAATAATAATAATAATAATGTGAATAGGCTGATAACTATGGAAGAAATTGAAGCAGTACTCAAAAATCTTCCAGAAAACAAAAGCCCTGGTCTGTAGTCTTTACAGGGGAGTTCTACCAAGCATTCAAAGAAGAACTGAAACCTATCCCCCTCAGACTATTCCAAAATATTCAAGAGGAAGTCACACTTCCAAGCTCTTTCTATGAAACCAGCATTACCCTAATACCAAAACCAGATAAAGACACCACAAAAAACAAAAAGAACTACAGGTCAATATCCTTGATGAACATAGATGCTGAAATCTTCAACAAAATTCTAGCAAATCAGATCCAGCATTACATTAAAAAGATTATACACCATGACCAAGTAGGATTTATTCTAGGAATGCAAGGCTGGTACAATAACCACAAATCAATAAATGTGATACATCACATAAACAAACTGAGAGACAAAAATCACATAATTGTATCAATTGATGCAGAAAGAGCATTTGCAAAATCCAACACCCTTTCTTGATAAAAACTCTCAGCAATTCAGAATAGAGGGTTCATACCTCAACATAATAAAAGTCTTATATGACAAACCTGCAGACAGCATCATACTCAATGGCAAAAACTAAAAACATTTTCCCTAAGAACAGGAACAAGACAGAGATGCCCACGTTCACCACCTCTGTTAAATAAAGTACTGGAAGTGCTAGGCATAATAATCAGAGAAGAAGAAGAAATAAAAGGCATCCAAGTTGGAAAAGAATAAGTAAAACTGCCCTTATTTGCAGATGACTTGATACTGTACATACAAAGTTCCAAAGAATCCATTAAAAAACTACTAGAGTTAATAAATGAATTTGGCAATGTAGTATGATACAAATTTAACACACAGAAATCTATGGCCTTTTTATACAAAAACTAGGGGCCCAGTGCACAAAAATTTGTGCACTTGGGGGGGTCCCTCAGCCCAGCCTGTGCCCTCTCACAGTCTGGGACCCATTAGGGGATGTCCACCTGCTGGTGTGCCTTGCCACCCTGGGTGAGGGTTTTATGGCTGTTTGTAGGCTGGCCCAGACCCCCCTAGTGGGGACCCTTACCCATGGGAGTATAGCCAGCCTGGGTGAGGGGCTGAGGGCTGTTTTCAGGCTACCCACAGTCCCTTCAGGATTTGGATCCCTACTCAGGTGCCTGGCCAGCCTGAGTGAGGAGCTGAGAGCCATTTTCAGGCTTCCCACAGTCCCTTCAGGGTTCAGGTCCCTACTGGGGTACCTAGCCAGCCTGGGTGAAGGACCAAGGGCCATTTACAGGCTGCCCAAAGCTCAGAATTGAACCAACGTCCCAGGGAGGCTGGCTGGAATCAGGTTTCTGGGATTTATCTATCTTCTATAATTGAAACATTGTTGCCTTAAGCAGAGGCCCAGCCAACCTAGGCAGGCAGTTGCAACAGAAGCCTCCTGTTTGCTCTAACTCTGTGGCTGCCAGCCTCCATCTTGGCTGAGTTAATTTGCATACAGCTGCTCTGATTGGCTGGTGGGCATGGCTTGGCTCGTGAGCATGGCTTAGTTGTCTTTGAGTGATGGTTAATTTGCATATTACTCTTTTATTAGATTAGATAATGAACTCATAAAAAAGAAACTAAAAACACAATTCTATTTACCACTGCACACACACAAAAAATTAAGATACCAATGAATAAGCTTAACTAAGGAGGTAAAAGACTTTTAGTCAGAAAACCACAGGACATTGAAAAAAGAGATAGAGAAGATATAAACAAATGGAAGAACATACCATGTTCATGAATTGGAAGAATCAACATCAGTAAAATGTCCATACTACCCAAAGCAATCTACAGATTCAATGCAATCCCATGAAAATAGCAATGGTATATTTCAGAGACCTAGAATAAACTCTCCAAAAATTCATCTGGAATAATAATAAAAAAAAAAGACCCCAAATAGCCACAGTAATCCTGACAAAGAAGGACAAAATTGGAGAGACCACAATACCAGATATCAAACTATGTTACCAAGCCACAGTTCTCAAACTGCCTGCTACTGGCACAAGAACAGACATATAAACCAATGGAACAGAACAAAGAACCCAGAAATCAACCCAAGCCATTATGCTCAATTGATATTTGACAAAGATGACAAGAGCATACAATGGAGTCACAACAGTCTCTTCAATAAATGGTGCTGGGTAATTTGGTCAGATAAATGCAAAAAAAAAAAAAAAATGAAATGAGATCACCAACTTACATCATACACAAAACCAAACTCAAAATGGCTAAAGGACTTAAATGTAAGACAGGAAACCATAAAAGTCCTATAAGACTCCATAGGCAGCAAAATAGCAGACATAAGTCATAGCAATATCTTTACCAATACAGTTACTAGGGCAATAGAAACTAAGGAGAAAATAAACAAATGAGACTACATCAAAATAAAAGGCTTCTGCACAGCAAAAGAAACCACCAACAAAACAACAAGAAAGCCCACTGCATGGTAGAACATATTTACCAATGCTATTTCAGATATTTACTCTCTAAAATTTACAGAGAACTCATATACCTTAACAAAAGGAAGATATATAATGTAATAAAAAAATGGGCAAAGGACCTAAATACACTCTTTGAAAGAGGACATACAGAAGGCCCAGAAACATTTGAAGACTGCCACAGTCTTTTCACAGTAAGCATTCAGGAATCTGGAGAAAGGCTGTGCATAAATGGAGAGAGATTAGACAAGAAATATAAATTTAGATGGCATTGGGGGAAGCCAGGCAGAAACCCTTCTCTAGTGAAATAAGCTCTCTGAATGTCTGGACCCAGGGCTTTTTCACACATTTTGCCTTTTAGCAAAGCAAATATACATATCAATGGTAAGATTTGGTAAACAATAAAAGGTTATCAGGTTAGGGGATTTGCCCTCAGCTGTTTGACAGCAGGTTATAATATGCAGATCTTCAGCCCTGCTGAAGATGTCCATCAGCCTTCTGATGAACTTCTCAAATTTATTATGATAACTGCTGTTCTTAACCTTTAGCATATCCCCCTCTTTTACTTAATTAACAAAATTGTATGCCATTTGCAGAGCTCAGGTCCTTTTAAGATGTTTAAATTTAATGGAAAGAATTGAGTTCTTTCATGTTCTTTTATTTATTAATCTTTATTGTTCATATTATAACAGTTCTTTCTCTTCCCTCCTCCCCCATTGCTTCCCTCCTCCCAGTTCCCACCCCAT
>PVJC01042348.1:0-14974 GCA_004026665.1 Murina feae
GCCGAGATGCCCCCGCTGCCTCTTTCCCACTCACCGGTACCCTGCTGCCTTGCTTTCCCACTCCCCAGTGCCCCGCAAAGGGCCTGGGAAGCCGCCAAGCAGGCCGAGACCCCCCGCCGCCTCTTTCCCGCTCCCCGATGCCCCTCAAAGGGCCTGGGCAGCCAGCAAGCAGGCCCCCCGCCCCCACCGCCTCTTTCCCGCTCCCCGGTGCCCCACAAAGGGCCTGGGCAGCCACCAAGCAGGCCACCAACCCTGTCGCCTCTTTCCCACTCACGGGTCCTGGGTCCTGCGCTGTTCTGCCCTGCAGCCACTCTGTGCACTCGGGAGGTCCCTCAGCCCGGCCTGTGCCCTCTCACAGTCTGGGACCCCTCTGGGGATGTCCACCTGCTGGCATGCCTGACCAGCCTGGGTGAGGGGCTTTAAGGCTGCCCACAGCTCCCATTGACCCAACGTCCCAGCAAGACTGGCTGGACACAGGTTTTTGGGGTTTGTTTATCTCCTATAATTGATGCTGTTCCTTTAAGCCGGCCTTCTAACTGAAGCCTCCTCTCTGCTTCACCTGGCAGTGTCTATTATGACACAATGTTACTTTTACTGGTTAGGCCCGGGCTGTTCTTTCCTTCAACTCCCGAAGATTCTATGATTGTTATTATGTTGCAAACGTGTGTTTTGCTTGAGGATAAGGAGCGGAGCGGGCGCAGTTTCACTTTCACTCCTGCTGCAATCTGCCGTTTACTCAGGTCCGTGAGTGGCGGCCTCCATGTTGGCTGGGCTAATTTGCATACAGCCGCTCTGATTGGCTGGTGGGCGTGGCTTACCCCGTCTCGGAGAAACGGTTAATTTTACTATTTCGCTTTTATTAGTTTAGATAATTGTCATTTCATTTACTTGAATATACTTTTGTACATGTATTTTTAAATTTTAAACAAATTGTGAAAAAATAGTTATCTAGTCTATAAAATGAGTATAGGGATTTTAGGAGGTTAGAATCAGGAATTAACTATGGCTTAATACAAACAAAACTATTGTATGAACATTTTTTGTATGGTAAACTAATTTTGAAAGATGTTGAATTTTTAATGACTTTGTCCCACACTTACTGTTTTATCACGGACATGAGCTTTCTTAAAACTCATAGCTATAATGATGAAAGATATTTTGTAAATGTACTTACTATTAAGGGTGGAAAAAAAATAAATATAGTTTAATAACTTTATCTTTTTTTCTTCTTTTTATTGATTTCAGAGAGGAAGGGAGAGGGAGAGATAGAAATATCAATGATGAGAGAGAATCAATGATTGACTGCCTCCTACATGCCCCCTATAAGGATCAAGCCAGGCATATGCGCTTGACTGGAATTGAACCCAGGACCCAGTCTGCAGGTCAATGCTTTATCCACTGAGCCAAACTAGTGAGGGATTTTATTTTTTCTTTGTGCACCATTCCCAGAGGCACTGAAATACTGGGTCAATGTGTAAAGTGGACAGAGCAAGCTCCTATTCCATCTCCCTGTTCCAAAAATACATTTAATTTAATGTCCTTGGAGAGACAACGTATCAGATATTAAACTGATAAGAACAGATACTAAACTTGATCTTAGCCAAAAGGCTGAGAATTGGTAAACTTTGTCTTTTTTATAGACATTTTGACTATCTGTCATGAAAGGATACTTACTAGTATAAAGTGATTTTTTTTTCAATCTTTCCCTGCATAAAAAATTTTCCCAAAAGAGAAGAAAGGATAGTGTTAGAAAATAAAATAAAGGTAAATATAAGATTTTCATTGTTGAAGGGCTAATCATGTTTCTGGAAAGTTTAGATGTAGAAAAACCTGTGATACAAACACCCTAGACCAGTGACAAGGAGCTGGCTTTGATACCAGAAGTTTCCTTAATGGACATGCAGACCCGCAGGAGCAGGATGTGGATGATTCTGTGACTGTCAGAGCGGACCTGGTCTGTGAGGCTCAGGCATGAGCCACGGCTGACGCTGAGCAGTGAGTAAGCAGCAGGCGCTAGGCTTAGCCAGGGCGTATGCCCTCCGGTCACTGTCGCATCTGGACAGTGTTGATGCTTCTATGGCAGACGTAGCCACAGGGGTCTTATTTTGAGTTGACTCAGGCAGGCAGCATGTGGCTCTGTCTGAGCTCTGTGGGTCAGCCTGGACCACGCTGGTGTGGGGCGAAGTCAGACCTGGTGCTGGGACTGCTATCCTCTCTCTGTGCCATGTCACAGCTGTGGCATCAGCTCACATCAAATATGAAAAATGTTGTTCAAGTTTTGACCTTATTGACAAAAACATTAGTCAGACGAAAACAGTTAACTGTTTTAGGAACAGTCTAACTTTGCTTTCCCATTGCTATTACCAAACGCATCCCCTGGACAACCATCTCATACCCCACAAGGAGAATAAGCTAACTCCATGTCTCAGCATCAGGGTAAAGAAGCCCGTGTCTAAGGTCCCTGGTTTAATACATTTACAGCAATATCCCAGAGTTCATAGGACTCAGAATGCAATGCTTTGGCAACGAACAATTGTTCATGAATAAAAATGCTCACCCACTAAATAGGATTTAAATCAAGGATAAAAGCAATAAGGCTGCTCTTGTTTCTGGAAATTGCAGCAGCTTTGTGGAGCAATCCTTAGCACAGTTCGCAGCAGCCGCCCAAATCAGTGGCATTACATGTATCTGAAATTTTGAAAATGTCCTGTTGTTTCACCAGATGCATTTCAATTGATGCCCTTGGACTTTCTAATCACATCTGTGAGCTGGGCAAGGGGCCACAACTGGAATCAACAGGAGGCATCCACCCGCTCACGCTCACGCACATGCACATGTGCACACACACAGCTCCCCACTAGCTCCGACCTCACAGAGACCCTACAATGGTCCTCTCGGGTGTTAAACCAGCTCCTTGCTCACACCACACAAGGGTTTTGATTTCAAACCAAAGCTGCTGAGTAAGATGTCAGCTCACACTAGGCCCTTCTTCAAATGGCACCCCGGCCCACATTGGAACGCAGAGTTGCCTGTTCAGGCAGCCAAAGTAATGAGAACTTTCGCTCCGTGAATGCAAAAAAATACCCACAATCCTCCACCTGGAGGCTAAATCATAGGTGAGATTTTGACGTGGCTGCCTCCACTCTCTGAATTATACATTACTTTCTACAAGCAATGTAGGAAGCATCGTATATATGCTCGGGGTATGTTTCCAACACACACCACAGCTTGTCTCTCTTGTCATTTACTTTATTTCAAACATGATTTTCATTGGCTTTGTATGACTTAGTCAATGGTTGCATATATAATAAATAATAACTCTGTGATGGCTCTTCTGTGAGGAAATCTGGGTTCACATTTTTATTGTTCCTTTAGGCGAGAACCCCTATTAAGGAAATTACAAAGTAAAATGATGTGTAATGTTTACTTCTAAAATACACTGCAAAATTCCCACCTTCAAGGCCTTTACTGAATTCGAACCCACACATCACAAATGAGCATATCCATCTTTTTACAACTTTTCACTTAAAAAAGCACCGGCAAGCTGCCCAACCACAATGAGAATGAGTGACTCCTTTCACGTGGTGAGTGATGCAGAGTATTGCACCTTGTAGGGCCCACCCACAGGTCAGAGGGGCCTCGGGCCTCAGGCCTCCTGCAGGAATCCCCCCTCTGCAGCAGTGACGGGGATGAGTGGGGGCTTGGGCTGCTGAAGAGTCAGGTCCAACTGCACAGTCTGAAGGCACCGGCTGCACACGACTGAGGCGCCAGCTGCAAGGTCAGGGTCCCGAGGGCCACTCTCACTGCAGACCACTTGAGGAAACGTCCCACAATTACATTCAACATTGACTTTTGCTAGAGTAACTCACAGAATTATTCAGGAAAGTGCTGCCCCTACAATTACAGTCAAAGGAGGTGAACTGGGCTCACCAAAGGAAGGGGTGCCTGCAAGGAGGGCCAGGAGGGGTCAAACCCAGCTTCCAGTTGCCCCTCCCAGGGGTGGTATCTCCTCTGAGGGTGTGTACAGGGCACTGCTCTGCCCCAAACGTCAGTGTCCAGAGACTTCGCTGCGGGGTCCTTCAGTGCCCAGCCCCTCCCGGAGGTTCCCTCAAATGGCTTAGTCTCAGGTTCCTCCGAAGCCACCACTGACAAGGCGTGTCCCAGAGCCACAGCACCCACCACAGTGTGAGCCTGGCCGAAGCCCTGGGGAACGAAGACCTGCGGTCAGGAGGGACACTGGGGCCTGAATTTCAGATTTCTCTTTGGGAAGAGGCAGTTTTTGCTGCACAGGCTCAGCCCTGGTGTGAATTCCAGCTTAATTACATCCTGTTTAGTGGATGTTTTTGTTGCTATATTTGTATGGCATGTTTTCTAAATGTTCATTTCTTCATCTTCTGAATAAGGATGATTTCAAGAGATAATCTACATGGCCCATCTGTCACGGAATTTGGCAAATGCTGGCTCTACATCCTCGAGATTTCCTTCCTGTCTACATAGAGCAAGTCATGTAAACCCAAAGGAAAGCCCTGGCCCAGGATTTACCTGGACAAGGTAAGAGCAGCACAAATACAAATCGGGGGTAGTATCCATTGCCAGGAACTCCTATGGCCAGGCTCACTCAAATGCCATTCACAGCATTTCCTCATGCAGGACTATGACAGATCACTATTAAACATGCATTAACCCTACCAGACCTGAGGCCCTGAACCTAACTGTCCCTTAAACCACACAAAGTCAACTCAAACACATGGGGGCAAACATTTGCAATGGCTAGCCATGAGGTTTGATCACGATTGGTTGGTTATTTTTAGTTTGTGACGCATTTTTTTCACGTACTAGGCAAAGTACCTAGGCAAAGCGGTACAGCGGCAGATTCAGAAATTACCGAAAAATCGGTACAGCCGTCTGGTAGGGTTAAGCCTCTATTCACTTCCCTCCTCGGCCATTTACCCCCAACCAAGCTCTCTGCAACTGACATTGTCTCCCCAGAAGCAGTCGGAGCCAGACTGCAGCTCCTGGTTTTAACCAAATCAATCAAACAAACTACAGATTAAAAACCTCCAGCCTCCTAACAATCGCTCCTTCTAGACCTCATGAAGGAAGTGGTCAGTGGGTCCCTGATGGTCCCACCATGTCCTAGGTTAGCATCAGGGTCATTTGGGGAGGGGGCGATGGAGGAGGGCAAAAATGGTGTCTGAATAACAAACAATGTGCTCACTGGTAATCCCAGACCAGGCATTGATGCTGGAATGACAGTGACTGTCCAGAAGGGATGGCTGCTCAGCGGGAGATTACGACACTGATTAAGCCGAAGGTCTGTGGGACCCATTCTTCCACAAAGAAACACCACCAAACCTGAGAAGAAACGATAGCCCAGGATTTTACAGTGAAAAATGTGGAGGGAAAGGAGGTGTCATTGGCCATTTTGTTCCTCTTTTGATGAGACAGCCGAGGGAAGATACAAAGTAAAGGAGAAGCAGTACTGCTTTCTTGTTTCTGAAATTTCTACTCAGTTTATAATGTGATATTAGATGTGACATTTCAAAGCATCAGGGGCTTAAGAATGATAGTTCTTAGACACTCAAGACAAACACACTTCTAATCAGTGGCAACAGAAGCAACATAATTTTTAAAAAATATTTTTATTGATTTCAGAGAAGGAGAAAGAGAGATAGAAACATCAATGATGAGAGAGAATCATTGATCAGCTGCTTCCTGTACAACCCACACTGGGGGATGGAGCCCACAACCCCGCATGTGCCCTGACCAGAATCGAACCCAGAACCCTTCAATCTTCAAGTCTATGTTCTATCCACTGAGCCAAACCAGTCAGGGCAACACAAATTATTTTGCCAGAATAATAATAAAGTAAAAAGTTGTCAAAGCAGCTTCATACAATGATGCTCTAATGCCACTGAGATCCTAGAATTTAACTCCAGATGACAACCTACTACACGGCACAAGTGTTAGAATACAAGCTTGTGTCTATTCCAACTTCATGGCATCCTACTTGGTAGAGGCTTTTGTTGCTATATTTGTTGACAAGATGAGTAAAGTGGCATTAAGAGAACCAAGTGAATTCTCCAAGATTATGTCAATTAGTTAAGAGTGAATGATTGTTCCTCTTCCTACTATTCTAATCCCATAATTCATTGTGACTAGAAGACCCATTTTCCATGTACCAAGAACTCTAATAGCATGCACAACATAATCTGGGACACGTGTCGACGGTTGGCAGAACCTTTACAAGTGGTGAGGATGTGGGCTGATTTCCAGGAGCATACTCCTGAGCTCCATCGAGAGGTTAGCCTGCGGGGCTGCCATTGTTGGCCACAGAGCCACCCCCACCACCATATAGAGCTTCTGACTCATATGAACGCAGCACTAGAGATGGACCTCTCGTTCTTCCTGGATCATTATTCACATAGGAACGTGGGGTCACCCAGGTCCATCACTGGCAGGAAGTCTGTGTGAGTGAGGGAGCAGCCACATTCACCAGGCAGGGGATGAACACTGTGACTTGGCCTGTCCTCCAGCACGGAGCACGAGAGTGGACATCCTCTCCAGTGGCAGCCAGACCACTTCCTGGAGGACAGGGCTCTGTGGCTGCCTCTGCCTGTAGAGGGTGTAGACAGGGACTCCAGCAGCTCTGTCTGCTCCCAGCCTTTCCTCATACCCAGAGCTTCCGGGTTTTACAGTCTAGCATTGATGAAGATGGATTTCTAACTCCTTGCTCTCATTCTTCTTGTTTCTGAATGATGTTCAAAAGGCCAATGTGGCAGCAACCATTTTACTCAGCATTTCCGTGAGAGGGGCTGCACGGTGTTTAAAAAGCACTTCCGTGTGAATGTGTGAATAATCACTTGTCCTACGTCACGTCTGTGTGGATGGGACATTGTCTCCAAGGGCATAAATCCCAGCATCAATGAGGCCGCGATGGCAGCACCTTGATTAGAACCAGGTTCTTCCATTTCCAAAGGTTTCTCTGTGGCATTTGAACACACTCGGTGACATTTGGAGCGAATGACCTAAGCTATTCAAGCCCCGATTCTTTGGATGTCAAGAGGATTCTCATGCCATTGTGAGGGTCTGATGAAGCAGTATGTGTCAGTATTGAGCCCATGACACATCGTGACAAATGCCCAATTAGGTCGCATTACCATGAACTGGACAAATGGAGGTCAGGAGATGGAGCTTTACTGGCAGATGTGTGATTTCCAGGTTGCTGTGCCAGCGGTAATCTTCAGCCAGGCAGCCAGGGCAGCACATCTCAGCTGTGTGGGTGTGACGAGAACAGAGGGGAACTGCAGGCAGAGCGCCCAGCAGCGACGGGATCCCCGCAGTCTGCACGGGTGCTGAAGGCAGGGGTCACCCTTAGCCCACTACACCCAGTCCCAGCCCTGCCCAACACCCCCAGCGAGGACACTGCTGGCTGAGAAAAAGGCCACTTTCTCTCTGGAAGTGAAGGAGAGTGACAGACTCCAACTTACAGTCGTTACGAGCTTTAAATAAGATGTGATGTGAAATGTGTGGGCCACACCCAGCCCAAGGACTCTCCTGGGAAGGTGCACTATTTTGCTCTTATGATTCTATGTGCACATGGAGCCATTTGGCTTTCTGGACAGGAGAGGCGGCTCTACCTGCTCAGCTCACTGAGCACTCCTGTCCCTACCAAGGGACACTCCAGCCCACATTTCATAGACTGGCCTCTGGGTCGTGGGCCAGGCTCAGGGTTCTTGCACAGCCCTGTGCTTCTCCTGCATCTGGTCCGCTCAGGGGCCCTGAGGTCTGTGAACTGCTGAGACTGTGAGGCTGAGAACCAGCATGCAGACATGAGGTGCTATAAACAGTCGGCCCAAGGGGACAACTGGCCTCCTCAGATGACACTTGTACTCCCACGAAACCCAAAGGACGTCACAAGTGGCTGCGTGCTGTCTCCCACACTGAGCTCCTGGAAGGACCCAGGCTTCCTCCTCTGCCCCAGCTCCTCCTACTGACCTCCACCTGCCCTCACTGACCCCCAGTTCCCTGACTGACCCCAGCTCCCCCCACTTACTGAGCTGGCCCACCTCTAATTACTCAGAGGAAGTGCTTTATAATTGCAGATCATTCCAGGAAGCCGGAGGAATTGGCATTTCTAAGCTTTTTTCTGTGAAGGATGCTTATCAACTTAATACTGAAGCAGATCCAAACTGTTACTCATCTCCAGTTACAGAAACAGCACAATATGAATTCCCCATTCAGAAAACCAGTGAAATCAGTTACCCCTCTATGGCTTGTGCTAAAACTAACATAAATGGCCTTAAAGATTCACACGCTGATGTCTGAACGCTAACGGTGCGTTGGAGGCTCACTGTACAGTGTAGGTGCCTACACAGGGTGGAAGATGCTTGCTCTACAGCACAGGCTAACTGTCCTCGCTGTCCTCACGCTGAGGACTACAAGGCCGGCACTTCCTTCTGAAGTCAGCTCCATGGACGTGAACAGCGGGTCAGGTGGAAACAGGAGCCAAGAACAACTGCAAACAAAGGAGGCCGAGTGTGCTGCTGTTTCAAGACCTGTGCTCTCCTCAGAGCCCTTCGCCTTCCACATCCTCCCTGCAGCAGGACTGCGAGATTCTGAAACTGTGAGAAAAAATCCTGAAACATGTAGACATGAAAGCGATATTATTATTAGGTTCCCAGTGTCATTTTCACGTCACCATGATCCACCTTTAGCTTTGTCACTCCCCAGCTTTCCGCTGGCCTGGCACACACGCACCTAGCACACTTCACACGCAGGGATGCTGTCATAAACACAAGAGCATCGTCCCTTGTCCTCAGTGGGAAAACTTCTGATCTCACCTTGAACAAAGCCTTCTGGCTCGTCTCTCCAATCCTGACCTCCAACTCAGGCCCAAAGGTTCTGGGTGATCACGTTTCTGGATCCACCTCCTGTCACCCACTAGGAACCAGCCCCCGGCCCGGTAGCAGCAGAGGATGGATGGACTTTAGAGATCCCCCTTTCTCTACATATAACCCATCCCCAAAGACTCCTCTGTTAGAGGTACTAGCATGGCCATCCTATTGACTGTTTCAGTCAGTAACAATTTAACGGAAGGGTCATTCATGACGTACCACCTAAGCCTCCATCCCACTGCACTGGCAGAGGGTGTGTTGCCACAGGGACCATGAGGCCCAAAACCTAAAGTCTGTGCTCTCTGATGCTCATATACAGCAACTGCTGGTTAATGCTCAAGACCAGGCTGGCCGGCTTTTTTATAACGTTGGCATTTACTTTATCTTGTGTGGTCTGTTATCAATGCCCTCTATTATCAATGGTTCGGTATTATATGACTTTTCTCTGAAATTGACTAGACAGGCAATGGTGAACCTTACTAGTTAGTTTCTCCAGAATGGGAGTTCTCCCTGAATGAAGGCCATTTTTCATAACACATTTTACAGTTCAATTACAAAGTTACCCATAAAACCATCATAACCCGTTTGCACACATCAGATCATGCATTCAAATCAATTTCACCCAATTCTTCTAGAGTGCCAGAGGAAATTAGCAACACAAAGGTTGCTATTGCCTAGTCCCTGCCTATGAAGCCAGTTACACTGCAAGAGAGCCACCACAAGTAAAGCAAATGTCAAACATATGTCCTTACTTCATATTGACACACAAGTCATATGTTATCTCTTTAAACATTACAATCTAGCAAAACATACTCGAAGGTTTGCAGTGGGATTCAAAGATAACATTCTGTCCTATTCATCACATGGAACGTCAGACCGAGATGAACATTTTATTGCCTCAGCCTGCCACGCAGTGGAGTGTGAACGGAAAGGGAAAGCTCTGGATGGATTCACCGAGGCCTCCTCACCACCTCCCAGACGCCCTTCTCCCAGAGGGAGGGTGGCATCCATGTGCATTAGGGATACCCACTACAGGCCCAGGAGACTCACTGTGTTCTAAGCCTCTGAAGTCAACCATGTCTTATCTCTACATGCTTTCCCCAGAATCACATAACTTCTTCCCCAGAATACCAAGATCTAACAGACCATGACTAAAGGACAGATTTAGGATCAAAGAGGCCCCGATAGTCTCCTGATCCGTGACTAGCAAGATCAAACCAGTTCTCCATGCCATCTAGGACAGCGCACATGCCATTCAAGTTAAAGACTCGGTGCTCCAGTCACAGGTCCTCCTCAGGCACCATACAGGTGGCCTGTGAAGACAGTCACCATGTTTGAGGTTTTGGGGACTGGACAGGTGCCGTTTCCCTAATGACAGTCATCTGAGATGATGGCTTTTCATGAGAACTCTGTCCCCATATCCTTTTCAACAGCTTTGCTTAGCATTTTCCCTAACATTCTACCTCTAGGAGTCTCCTTATTTATCCCTCGAGGTTTCTGGTCTATATCATAGGCTCCAAGTTCCATAAAGGACATACTTTCCATTTGGTTTACCCTTAAGTGACATATTTTTTCACACAAGCGACCTTAATGTACAAAGCCTATGGGTGTGAGTTACCAAGGATATTGGATTCACTCTGTTAAAGGGAATTAAAGTTGATGAATGGGCCATAAAAACTGCTATATTTGTTACTTGGGATGACAACGTGAAGACAATCTTTCTCACCACTCTGAATAGAGATGTTTATCAGAGGTTGAAGCTGTGGAAAGTTGGCTATTTCTCCCATACTGTGAAATCTATTGCGCTGCTAACAGGTTATAAAGATGGGGGAATAAGCATATGCACGAACAAAATATGCTGATAAGTCCTTAACATTAGTGTATGGAAGTTTTTCTTCCTTTAACAGGGTAGTTCTCTTCTTGTCTACACATTTGACTCCCCAAGCAGACTGTAAAGTCTTGAGACTGAGGCTGCACCCTGAATCATTCAAGCAGGCTTTTGAGGGTGGATTTACACACCAGTATTTTCTAAACCTCTCCCAGACTCTCCAGTGGTTCTGACTGAACGTATCTTCCATATGCTTACAAGTCAAAATTAACCAAAATTAAATAATGTGTGTGTCATGTCAAAATGAGTATGACATGACTTATGTTTTGTAAAACAGGCAATATGATTTTAAGTGGGATATTCCATTCTATGTTATATGATTTTAAATTAAATATGCTACTAACCACCTTACAAGAGTTACTCAGTTAAGGAAGATTATCTTTTTGCAACTTCAACCCTATAGTGTCTGAAAAGAATTTAATGTTGTTTATACCTTCAGAAACTTAACCTATTCTGAACTGTGAAGTGTGTGTATATATATATACATATATATGTAATATATACACATATGTATATAATGGTGATAATTATATATACATATACACACACACATATATATGTCATTCCCTTATCTACTTTTCACTCTCACACCAGCCCAAGTGCAAATCACACATCACAAACCCCCCTTGTGCCTTTAATATGTAGGCAGAGAAATGAGATTTTTCCTATGTTGAAGGATATTAAGTACATTTATGCATTATATTGATTTAAAGAGTTTGCTCTGCCCAGCCATTGTGGCTCAGTGGACTAAGCACCATCCTATGCACCAAGAGGTCCTTGATTTGGTTCCAGGTCAGGGCACATGCCCAGGATGCATGCTCCATCCCCAGTAGGGGGTGTGCAGGAGGCAGCCGATCCATGTCTCTATCTCTCTCCCCCTTCCTCTCTCTCTAAAGAACCAATAAAAACATATTTAAAAAATAAAGTAAAATAGTCTGCTCCAACTAACATTCCATTTAAGAGGCCATGATTACTTTCTTAAACCTTCACAGTAATTGTTCCTGCATCCCTCCACATGCACAGCTGATGAGTTGTATCATTTAACTTCCCTTCCTGCCGGCTCTGGGACGTGACTGCTCTTAGATACCTTAGAAATATTATGGTTCATTCTGTATACGGTTGATGTTTATGATCACATCATCCCCAAATCAGAGCCTATATTCATTGAAACTACAGTGGTTGAATTAGCTGATTGTCAGCTGAATCGTTCCGAGCAGATTACACATAAAAATAACCTATGCATCGCCAATGTTAAGAGTTGTGAACGGGTTAATTAGGGAAAAGGCTCCATAATACTGTTCAGCAGTGGGAGCATGAGGACTCCATCAGCTGACCTCACGGGTGGAGGGTAGCTCCCCTCTTGGGCGGGGTGCACGGAGCGGTCAGGTTAGCGGGCACCTTCGTCCCGCATGGGCTCACGGCTGCATGCGGGCGGGCAGTTAGCACACAGTTCCGCCCACGCCGGCGAGGAAGGGACAGTCCGACCGGAAGTGGACACGAAGGGAGGGATGAAATGCACGGGGCCGCCCAGCGAACCGTCAGGGGGCTGTGGGCTGTAAAAGGGGCCGGGCAGCCTTGCTCAGCACCCACTGCGTTTCTGGGAAGGTGGGGGGGGGGGGGGGGGAGCCTCAGGCTCGCACAGCCGCCGAGGAGTCTGCCCCGCAGCAGAGGAGGTGGAAACAGGGTCGAGCCACGCGCTGCACCCGCAGCGGCCCGTCCCCACGCGGGACCTCCCAAGGGCGGGCGGGCGGGCGGGCCTGCGTGTGGCTGGGAGACGGGCAACTCGGGGAGTCGCGCAAGACGCAACTTTAGGTGGAACAGCGACTCAGACTTCCCACCAATAAAGCCAGAGGCGGGTCAACCTCCTGCCTGACGCAAGAAAAACCCGCACAAACGGACCAACTGTTTCCGGGCCACCGTCTTGCCCGACCTCGGCCTGTGGACAGCCCCTCCGGCGGCGCTGCGGCTCCAAGTGGGCGCCTGACGGACACCCTGGGCGCCTGGGCACATCCCGTGGCCTTTCATTCCACCGTGAGAACCAACCGCTCCGCGAACGCGCGCCATCTTCTGACCGCGCGGCCCTTCCCGCACTTCCAGCTCCAGGCCCGGGCGCCCCGCGCCCTCAGTGCTCTCGGTGCTCCTGCGGAGAGGACGGCTCTTTCCGGGCAGGAACATGTTCTGAGGACCAAGATGGCGGCGGGGCGCCCGGATCGGAAGTCTCCCCCCTCCGCAAGCAAAGCGAGTCTGCGGGTGCGTCCCCACAGCTCCGGACCGCGAACCAGAGACACTGACCCCCCCCCCCTCCACTGCGGCCTCCAGCCGCTGCACCGCACGAAGGCGCAGACACCTGCGAAGCCGCACCTACCTGGGCTGCGGCCTCGTTCGGCCCAGAAGTGCTGTCTCGGCCCAGGCGTGGAAGCGCTGTCACAGTCCAGGAGCCGGAAGCTCTTGCTCTGCAGCGGCACCGGAAGTCTCTGCTTGGCACAGGCACCGGAAGTGCCTTCTCATCCACGGTACCGGAAGTGTCTGCTTGGCGCAGTCCCTGAAAGTCGGCTTGGCTCAAGCACCTCATGCTAAGGCCCAGGCGCTGGAAGTTTCTGCTCGGTCCAGGAGCCAGAAGCGCCTGCTGGGCCCAGGCACCGGGAGTGTATGCTGTGGCCCGAGCCTGGAAGTGTAAGCTCAGGCCCAGGCCTCTCCTGCTGGGCCCACGTGGTGTAAGTTCCTCTTGGCCCAGGGGGAAGAACCGCCTGCATAGCTTCCCCAACTACCAGCCCCGTGAAGCCCGAATGGAGGTGGCTTCCACGCGGGGCACCTTCCAGTGCAACAAGCAAGAGGGAGGCCACACCGGGAAGGCTGCGGGATGCACCAGGACTGCGGAACTTCCGGGGCAGGAGGGTAAGGAGCAGCAGGGCTAAGTCTCTCCCGCTTCTGCGGGCTGCGTGGGGCTGCCCACCTACGGGGCCTGCCTGCAGCGTCTGTCCCACCTCTGCGGCCTGGGTGGGGCTGTTCTCTCGCCAGGCCTGCAGGGTCTACAGTGTGTTCACGCTCTCACTGGAGCCTTTTTAGCCTGAACAGGAGGTCACTAGGCACCTAGCTTTTCCACCTGGAGCTGCTCCTGGGCCAGGGCTCCTTGCCTTAGCCACACGCTTGGTTCCTGTCATCCTGCCCCAAACACAATTAATACCTCTCTTCCTTAAACTACTTCAAAACAGCGAAGTGAAAGAAAAACTTCCAATCCCATTTGATAAAACTATCATTACCCCGATAGCAAAACCAGACAAAGATAAGGACAGGATAATATCCTTGATGAGCAGAGATGCAAAAATTCTCAACAAAACAATAGGTTGGTTTTTATGATACATAAAAAGTATCTGATATCAAATTGTACTACAAAGCTACAATAGTCAAAACAGTATTGTAGTGACACAAAACCAGACACGTAGATCAATCCTATATAATAAAAGGCTAATATGCAAATAGATTGAACAGTGGAATCGGAACAACCAAACAACTGGTTGCTATGATGTGCATTGGTCACTAGGGGGGCGTGTGCGGAACATGGTGGATGTTGGCCGTGGCAGGTGAGCAGGGGCACCAGACCAAGACCAGTTGCTGTCATCAGAGCAAGCCTCTGGCGGTTACTGAAAACTGTTGCTCCCACATGCCACAGTCCTGCCCAATGCTCGCACCTGCAGCCAGTGCCCGAGCTGCCACTCACACCTGTTGCCAATTCCCGGCACTGGTCCCGATTCCTTGCAGGGGGGGAGGGGGGGGGCAATCAGGCAGCAGCCACCGCTCACACCCGCTGACAGCGCTTGCCCCACTTGCACCAGCTGCTGGCACCAGCCCCAATCGCTCCACACCCTCAGCAGGTGCAAGTGGGTCCAGTGCTGTCAGCTCATGGAAGAGGCGGCGGGAACGGGGCTGCTGGCAGACAGGATGGGACCAGATAGGATGGGACGGGGCTGGCAGGCGAGCGGAAGATGGGCCGAGACCCGCCCCTGTGCCTCCCGCAGCCTCACAGCTCACAGTTCCTTTCCAGGTGTACAAATTTATACAATGGACCCCTAGTTAAGTATAATAGGAGTCAGAAATAAACCCTAATTTGCATGGTCAATTTATGACGAATAAGGCAAGGATATACAGAGGGGAAAAGACAATCTCTTCAATAAATGGTGTTGGAAAAACT
>PVJC01042349.1:0-14969 GCA_004026665.1 Murina feae
CGTGGCTTACCCTGTCTCGGAGAAACGGTTAATTTTACTATTTTGCTTTTATTAGTTTAGACTAGGGGCCTGGTGCACAAAAATTTGTACACTCGGGGTGGAGGGAGTCCCTCAGCCCAGCCTGTGCCCTCTCACAGTCTGGGACCCCTCAGTGGATGTCCTATGATGGCCCCAGTCTGCCAGGCGCCTTTTGTGTGTGTGTGTGTGTGTGTGTGTGTGTGTGTGTGTGTGTGTGTGGTCACTGGGGACCTGCCCCCAGCTGCATCTGAGGCTTGGAGCAGTCCTCCTGTGTGTGTCTACCTGCTGGAGACCTGCCCCCAGGCACACTATGGAGGCTTGGAGCAGGCACCCCCTCTATGTTGATCTCTCAGACTCTTGCCCTCCCCTGCATGTTGTTCTCTTTCCTGAGCTGTGACCAGGGCTGGATGCGGCCTGCCTCCCAATCTTGCCTACTGCCCATCTTCCTCCAGAAAGCAGGGAAAACTCCGCCTCGTGGTCAGGCCAGCCTTTTCCTGCTCCCTGATCCCCAGAAGGGACCTGGGAAGCCCACCAAGCAGGCCGCCGACCCCCTGCCACCTCTTACCCACTTCCCGGTGCCCTCCAACCCTGCCGCGTCTTTCCCACTCACGGATCCTGGGTCCTGCGCTGTTCCACCCTGCAGCCGCTCTGTGCACTCGGGAGGTTCCTCAGCCCGGCCTGTGCCCTCTCACAGTCTGGGACCCCTCTGGGGATGTCCACCTGCTGGCGTGCCTGACCAGCCTGGGTAAGGGGCTGATGGCTGTCTCCAGGCTGGCCAAGCCCCCCAGGAACGTCCCTCACCCCATTGGGTTGTGGCCAGCGTGGGTGACGGGCTTTAAGGCTGCCCACAGCTCCCATTGACCCAACGTCCCAACAAGGCTGGCTGGACGCAGGTTTCTGGGGTTTGTTTATCTTCTATAATTGATGCTGTTCCTTTAGGGCCTGGGGTTTGTTTATCTCCTATAATTGATGCTGTTCTTTTAAGGCCTGGGGTTTTTTTATCTCCTATAATTGATGCTGTTCCTTTAAGGCGGCTAACGAACCCTCCTCTCTGCCTCACCTCGCGACTTCTATAATGACACAATGTTTTTATCTTAGACTCAGGCCCGGCTTCAGCTCTGAGGATTCTATGATTTATACAATGTTGCAAAATGTGTGTTTCGCTTAACCAAGGCTAAGCGAGCCATTGCGCAGGCAGTTTCCCTTTCGCTCCTGCTGCAATGGACGCTGCCCTTTACTCCGTGAGCGGCGGCCGCCATGTTGGCTGGGCTAATTTGCATACAGTCACTCTGATTGGCTGTTGGGTGTCCTGGAGAAACGGTTAATTTTACTATTCTGCTTTTATTAGTTTAGATATATAATTTCTCATTTTCTTAGGATAGAAAGTAGAACTGCTGAATCATATGATTGTCTTATTTTTAATTTTTATTTTCTTTATTGATTAAGGTATTACATATGTGTCCTTTTGAGATTCTCACCAACAGTGCACAAGTGTTACCTTTTCTCCACTTCCCTGCCAACACTTGATATTTCTAGTCATTTTTATAATAGCCATTCTAACAACTGTGAGGTGATATCTCATTGTGATTCTTATTTGCATTTTACTGATGATTAATTATATAGAGCATATTTTCATGTACTTGTTGGTTATTTGTATGTTTTATTTGGAAAAATATTTATTCAGATCTTTTATCTATATTTTAATCATTTTGGGTTTTTTTGCTATTAGGTTTTTTATATCTTTTTTATATTAGCCTTTTATGAGACACTACTGGCCTGGTGCACAAAATTCGTGTATGGGGGGAAGGGGGTTCCCTCAGCCCAGCCCGCACCCTCTGCAATCAGAGAGCCCTTGGGAGATGTCTGACTGCTGGTTTAGGCCCGATCCCTGTGGGCCTGATCTCACAATCTGGGACTGCTGGCTTCTAACCACTCACCTGCTTGCCTGCCTGATCAACTCTAACTGCCTTTGCCTGTCTGCCTGTCGCCCCTAACCTCTTTGCCTGCCTGCCTGATCACCCCTAACTGCCTATGTCTGCCTGCCTGCCTGATTGTCCCTAACTTCCCTCCCCTATCGGCCTGATCTCACCCCCAACTGCCTCTGCCTGCCTGATCACCCCTAACTGCCCTCTGCTGCTGACCTGATCTCGCCCCCAACTGACCTCCCTGGCTGGCCTGATTGTTCCCAATGGCCCTCCCCTGATGGCCTGATTTCTCCCCCAATGGCCCTCCTCTGCCTGCCTGATCTCGCCCCCAACTGACCTCCCCTGCCAGCCTGATCTCACTCCCAAGTGCCCTCTTCTGCCAGCCTGGTTGCCCTCAACTGCCTTCCCTGGCTGGCCTGTTTCCAACTGCTCTCCCCTGCCAGCCTGATTTTCCCTAATTGTCTCTGCCTTTTCCCCCACCACTATGTCTTTGTCCAGAAGTAAGTTGGATATCTGGAAGAAGGCCAGTCAACTCAGTCTAATTAGCATATTACCCTTTTATTAGTATGGATAGATTATATAGGATAGGATTGCTTAAATGGGGGGGGGACTTTTTTAGCAGGAGGAGATGTTCTTGGCAGACAAAAATACATAATTCCTATATCTGGACTGATAGCCAGCCATGTGCACTGTACTGCCAAACCGGTTATTAAAAAATTGAACCACTTTCTTACACCTTACACCAAACAGGTGTTGCCCTTAAAACCCCTCTTCAGCCCCCACCTTAGGTTCTGCCTTAGTAGTTCACATAGATTAGGTCTCATTGGTCTGATTATACTCTGACTGAGAATTGAACCTTGACCTCCTGGTTCATAAGTTGACACTCAACCACTGAGCCTCTCTATCCTGGTATATTCTCATTGCATATCACACAAATAGTACATTTCCATTATAGAAAGTTTAGAAACACATAAAAGCAAAAAGGGGGCCCTAGCTGGTTTGTCTCAGTGGCTAGACTATTGGCCTGCATACTGAAGGGTCCAGGGTTTGATTCTTGATCAGGGCACATGCCTGGGTTGCAGGCTCGATCCCCAGTATGAGGAGTGCAAGAGGAAGCCAATCAATGATTCTTTCTTATCATTTATTTTCTATGTCTCTGAAATCAATAAAAATATTTTTTTAAAAAAGGGGGAAAATCTCTCTTTTCCACTTAGCAAATTTAAAACATTATTAATATTTTATGTATATGTTTATTAACTTAATGGTGCATTTACATACATTGTTTAAATATAATTAAAATGTGTTGCAACATATTTTCCCATTTAATATATATTGGACATATTATTGTCAATACAAAGAAAACTTCTTTATTCTCTTTACATATGTGGAATATTTTATTGCTTAAAAATATTAGACTCAAATATAACTATCCTTTCTCCCCCTGGTAGACATTTATAATTTCTCACTAATTTCTCCCACTGGTAGTCATTTATAATTTCTCAGTAATTTTTCTGGTGTTTCACTCGTCTAATTTTTCAATGTTATAAATATTGCTGCAATTAATATTTGTATATATATATATATGCTTATGTATGTAAAGAGTATTTTGTAGAATAAATTCATAAAAGTAGAATTTCTGAATCAAATGGCATGAGTACATTTTATTGTGGTAGATAGTGCCAAATTATCTTCTCTCCCATAAAAGATGCATCAATTTACATGTCTTCCACACAGTATGAAAGTACCTGTTTTGCCAAATCCTGAATAACACTAGCTATTATTTACATGTTTTATCTTTGTCAGCCTGATAGGCAAGTAGCACTCATTTGTATTTTCTAAATATGTCCCCATTCAGATTCATCACTAACACAAGGGGGAAAACAATGCAAAGTAATTTTGCTTTCATTTGCAATTTTTGAATTATTAATGCTATTGAGCATCTTTTTAAATTGATTTGTTTCTGTAAATCTCTTGTTCATTTTTTAACATCTATCTGGTAGGAGATGTAAGAGATACTTACATATTAAATATATTAATCTTCTGCCTTAATATATGATGCACATTTTTTATTATTGTTTCTCATAATTCTTTCAATGGTGGTTTTAGCAATACAAAAAGCATTTTTAAAATTTATTTTCTAATTATAAAACATCTTTTAAAATATTTAACAATATATTGACATATATTCAAAAATAGTGTTATTAATTTGTAGGTTTTGTAGTGCTTTAACAATCCTATATAATAAAGAAATAATATGCTAGCCAGACCAAACAGCAGAATGACCATCCGGACGACCTTCCAGATGACCTTCTGGATGAATCCAGGGTTGCAAGGGCCTTGGCAGCCACTTGCATGAATTTCGTGCATCAGGCCTCTAGTCCTTACATAAAAGTGAGACTGGATCCAAAACTGTTGGTGACCAGAATGAAGACCACTAACTTTCTAACAGTCTATGGGTGAATATCAGCCCACTGGGCTCTCCTGATATGTATTTGACATTAATTCCCTTCTCAGTCACTTCCTAGCTGGGTAGCTTAAATGAAGGTACTTCACTTTTTTTAAGCCAAAGTATCCTCCTCTTCTATATAATGGAGATGAAAAATGTTGTGAGAAAAGATAAAATTTAAGTGTCTCATACGTGTTCCTTTCCTTTACCCCATGCTATCTTCCAACTCTCCTTAAGCCATAATTTATTGCTAGATGAAAAGAACAACCTGCAAACATTATAAGCACATGATAGGATTAGAAAGATATATACAGAATAAAAGAATTTTAGTATGCTCTTACTTTTGCAATAATTATACGTGAGTATCCCCATAGAAAACTTTCCGAAGGAATTTTCTCCAAACTATAAACAGAATATTTCCACAGATCTAAGATATGAAGATGTAAGATAATTTTATTATCTGTGTTATGTTTCTATTTAATTTGATTTTACAAGGATGCTTTACTTTTGAAATCAGAAAAATATTAAAGTTTCAAACATAAAACAATATTTTAAAGAAATTCACAAAATAAGATACAATGTATGTATTGACATTGAAAGATATTCACAACACATGCTTAATTTTAAATTGTGGTTATAAATAGTATATATATATGTATATATATGCATAGAAAAATTCTAAAATACAAACAAATATACAAAAAAAGAACTGGACATCTGAATTACAGGATTCTAGATCATTTATATTTGTTACACTTCCTGAAACTTACAGATTTTTCTCAATGAACAAGTATAACTTTTGTAATTAGAAAAAAAGCTACAAAGGATGTGATCCTATTTTTACTTTAAACCCATGCACACACACACACACACAGCTTCTCTTTAGCTGAGGGTAGAAGACTCCGTAAGACTGAGATGGTTCCTTGCCTGCTGTGAACAGACCTTTACAGTTGTTCCCACCCTGATTTGTCTATGTTGTAGGAGTAGGCTGATGAGGAAGAGGGAGGAGGAGAGAAAAGGGAGAGAAGGGAGGGGGAAAGAAGGAGGAGGGGGATGAGAAGGAGAGAAAAGGGGAGAAAAGGGAGAGTGGGAGTGGGAAGAGGAGAAATGGAAAGCATGCACTAGAGGTCTAGCTGACTTGACCTGTGAAAATCTCAGCAAAGGCTGCCTATCTCTAATTTATTTCCTGTGCCACAAAAACTTCTGGAAAGCTCTGTCTATAGGCTAAAGCAGCAGTTCCTCCTCCCTTTATTCCCTTCCAGCATTCCTATTCTGTGATGTTCAAGCTGCAGTTCTAACTCTGGAGTCCAAGTGTTACTCATATTTTCCAAATATGTCCTCATTCAGATACATCATTAGCACAAGGGGGGGGGGCGGGTGGGAGCAATGCAAATTATTTTCTAAGCAGGCTATGCACCCATATGTACAGAAATTAGCATTTTTTTTCTTTACACAGATATAAATATAGATGGGGAAAAACAGAAAGATAAACATTGCTCAATTGATTGATAAGAGTTGAAAAAACAAACAGAGAAAAACATCTAACTTAGTGTCTAGCATATACTTGGCACTTGGCTAAAGTTAGTATCCTTCACTATTATCCCAAACTCTTCTCATCCAAAACATCCAGATGTTAATCAACAAGGCTTACTATGGCATGGTGAGCCTTTAAAATCCAACATCAAAAAGGAAAAAAAAAAAAAACACTATCATCTACATTATGCAGGAAAGTTAGTACCATTTCTATAATATAGAGTTTGTTGTCTAATGGAGTAAGCTCTAGGGAAATCCTTCCCCCTTTCCTTCTGAATCAGGATACTTCCCATACTCTTTAGGAGATGCACATGAACTGAATTAAATGTCAGTGTTGTCCTTGAACCCCAGAATATAAAAATACTATAGGGTAACAAGACACAATCATGATCTGATGGACAAGATATTTGAATGATAGCCAGAGGATATAACTAAGTCCTTGAGCCTTTGGGAATGTTGTTATCTTACTGTTAAAGTTATTTAAGTATGTTGTCTACCTGAAACCAATATAATATTGAATGCCAACTATAATTGAAAACTTTTTAAAATTAAAAATAAACAAAATTATGTTATATTGGAATTTTTCCTATAATTTATTCTACTCCTCTCTCTTTATGCAGCATGTTTTTATAATTAAAAAGCATGTTAAAATAAAAATAAATAAAAGCATATTTCTAATATTTGAAAGAATAAAATGAGTTACACCACATTACAAAAAAAATCAATTCAGTCTATAAAGCTGTCAACAAGGATTCCCAAAAACCAAGCAATGGTCTGTTTTGAAGAATTACTTGTTATCCATTTTGATGATTAGGTAACCATGACAACCACCATAACTCTCACAACAAACCCTCAAACCCAAACTCATGCTGTCCCTCACTAGTGTATGCAGCTTTAGTACATGTGTAGGAAGTCCCTGTCAGCAGGTTCTGGAAGACAGAACTATACAAACAGCTTAGTAGAAGAATAAAAAAGGAAAAATAAACTGACTTCCTCAAAAGAGAAGGAGCATCAAGAGCACCAAAAGGTCCAAAGAATATAAGAAGAATAAAAGGATGACAGCCCTCCATCCCACACCATCTTCAGAAACACAAACACACAATAAGTAGGAAAACTAGTAAAGGAATAAATGATATTGATTTTGAGATATTACAAAAGTCCTCTTTCTTTTCCACATCATTTACTCTAATAAAAGAGTAATATTGAAATTAACTGTTTCTCCAGGAAGCCTAAGCCACTCCCACCAGCCAAGTCATGCCCACCAGCCAATCAGAGTGGCTGTATGCAAATTAACTCAGCCAATCTGGAGGCCAGCAGTGCAACCACAGAGGCAGGTGCGGTGCAGGCGGCAGGGTGAGCAGGGCACATGGGAGGGGTGGCAGCCGAGGAGTGTGTGGGGTGGATGGGGCAGGCTTGGTGGGCTTGGTCAGCCTGAAAACTGCCATTAGCCCCTCACCCAGGTTGGCCAGGCATGCCAGCAGATGGACATCCCCTGAGGGGTCCCAGACTGTGAGAGGGCACAGGCTGGGCTGAGGGACCCCCCGAGTGCACAAATTTTTTTGTGCACCGGGCCCCTAGTCCTATCTAATAAAAGAGTAAAATGCAAATTAACTGTCACTCTGTGACAAAGATGGCGATGTCCATAGCAGCTGGGAGGATGCTAGCAGTGTCACCCTGGCAACGTGAGCCCAGCAGGCAAGGGGCTCCACAGGCAGCACCCAGCAGGGTATGCTGGGCAGTGATCGCAGCAACCAGGGAGCAGGCAAGCAGGGCAACCAGGGAGAAGACAAGGGGGGCCGCAGGCAGCACCCAGCAGGGCCTCCTTGCCCATCCCCTTGGTGTGGAGCAGACAGACCCCACAGAGAGCCGAGAACCACAGGGAGTGGGCCTAAGAGGTCAGTAGCACATCCTCTGAGGGTTCCTCAATTGGAGAGAGTGCAGGTTGAGCTGAGAGACCTCCCTGTCTGCCCTCCCCATCCCATACACACACGAATTTCATGCACCAGGCCTCTAGTGTTATATATTTGGCCTGTGCTGTATGAGTCTGTTTTCTTCCTTTCCCTATTTTTTACTTCCTTGTCCATGTTCACGTTCTGGCTTACTTAGCCAAGTGATTCACACTCAGGGTCTGTAGCTGAAGATACCCACATCTTTATTTCCGTATGGAACTCTAGATCCATGTGATCAACTGAACACTGAAGAGCTCCATTTGGACAACTCACAGGTTTCTAAAACTCAACTTTTTTCAACCTGAGCTCCTTTACATCCTTTTCCAACAGTTCCTTCTCCTTCTCTTCTTCTTCTTCTGCCTTCTCCTCCCAAGGAGAAGGGGTGTCACTGTCAGTGCAATGCACTAATAACCCACCCAGTTGCCCAAACCAAACTCCACATCTGCCTCACACCCTTGTTCCATTGGCTTACTCCAAATATCTCTCATCAGTCCACTCCTGCTGATCGCCACTTCTTCAGCAGCCTCCTAACTTGTATGCCTGCCTCTGCTGCAGGGAGGAGGTAAGAATGGCTCCAAGAACCCTCCCTCAAACCTGGGTTCCTTCACATCTGACTTAAAACACCTCAATGGTTGGCTTCCCACTGCATTGGAGATAAAGTACAAACAACCAAGCCTTCCACAGCCTTGTCCTACCTGATCCTCCTTCACTGCTTTGGTCATACTGAACTTTTCCTTTTTTAATGTTCTCTGAGTGCATCACACCCTCTCTTACCTCCTAGTTTTCAGACATGTTGACCTTTCTGCCCAGAACATGCTTTTTCTTCCCCTTCATCTGGCTGATGGTCCCCACTCAAGCTTGACTGGCATGTTGGGTGTGTGGTATTCTGCTGTTATAACTAGCTGGACAGTCCTTTGATTGGGTCATATAGCCTACTCTTCACAATCTCTGCACTGACTCTCACTTGTTTAGCTTTCAGAGGGAAACCTTATTTCCAAATTCTTAAATGTGTGTAAGTATGTGTGTATGTGTATATCCCTCCTTATAAAAACCAACTTGGTTATAATATAATTTAATAACTTATTATCAGAGGTTGATTTTAGCTCTTTGTCTCTAGTCATGTACTAGTATTCCTTAAGTCATCTAGTATTTCTTTCTCATTTCTTGTCTTTATTGGTGTCCAAGAATAATTGTAATCTTATATTTCTTGTTGGAATTGCATAATAATTATGAATTGGGACTCTTTAGTCAGAATGTACAGGTAACATCTTTGTACATTTTCCATAATTGAAAAACTAGGAAAACAAAAATAATTTCTCATAGGGTGCTTGTGAGTTATATATGCTGCAAGGAATATAAAATGTCTAGAACACTGTCTAGCACATAATAAGTGCTTATAAATTTTTAACCAAAGTCATCCTGGATGCTGTTTTTCCTTGTATATGCCTTTTCTCCCCAGAGAACAGAACAGCTACTATCACTGCATTTTTAAATCTGTGGCCACTGGTCTCTTCCCATTGAATTTTTCAAACATACCTTACTCTCTCAGCTTCCTGCCCACTTATAAGTTGAGAGTTAAATATATCCAGAGATCATTACAACTTAAAAGACCACAAAGGAATTAAAGAGAAATGGTCACTTCTTAATTTAGAAAACACTAAGTTGGTAAGTAATTGTTCCTATGATTTTAGACATTATGAATCTAACTAGTGGCCTGGTGCACAAAAATTTGTGCACTCGGTGGGGGGTGGTCCCTCATCCCAGCCTGTGCCCTCTCACAGTTTGGGAATCCTAGGGGGATGTCCACCTGCTGGCGTGCCTGACCAGCCTGCATGAAGGGCTGAGGGCTGTTTTCAGGCTGCCCACAGCCCCCTCAGGGTTCGTACACTGGAGGGTTGGAGGGCTGGTGAGTGCACACGTGGACGTTTCCCATTGGGTGGCCCATCATTGCACACACCTGGTGGGCCCCCACTGCTGAAGGGACACACCTGGCACAGAGCTGGGTGGCAGGCCGAGGGGTGGACACTGGAGCATGGTCCCTGGGGGAGGGCCCTGCTGCTGAGCGGACACACCTGCCTCCCTGTGTGCTGTGTGCCCCGATGGCACCTATTTCCAGGCTTCAGCCTCGGGGGCAGAGCTGGCTCGGTCCCTATGCCCCTGAGGCTGCCCAGCCGCCAGGAATCCATTGGGGCACACAGCACACATGGAGGCTGTGTCTCCGTGTGTGCTGTGTGCCCTGATTGCACCTATTTCCAGGCCTCAGCTTCCAGCTGGGGCTGGCTCGGTCCCTCAACCCCGAGGCTACCCTGCCGCCTGCAATCCCCAACTGGATCTATTTCCAGGCCTGCATCGCCGGCGCCCTGCTCCTCCCCGGGCGGTTGCGGCCTGTGCGTTTCAAGGCTTCTCCAGCTTCTCCAGCTTCTCCGGGGCTGCGGCCTCCGCCATCTTGGCTGGGCTAATTTGCATACAGCCGCTCTGATTGGCTGGTGGGCGTGGCTTAAGCATCCTGGAGAAACAGTTAATTTCAATATTATGCCTTTATTAGATTAGATATCTGGCTATGGTGAGAACAATAGAAATTCAATTTTCAAATAAAATTGGTTTTGTAATATGTTTTGGTTTATTTTGTTGAAGTATCTACTCTAATAAAAGAGTAATATGGAAATTAACCATCACTCTGAGATACCTAAGCCATGCCCACCACCCAAGCCACACCCACCAGCCAATCAGAGTGGCTGTATGCAAATTAACCCAGCCAAGATGGAGGCTGGCAGCCACGGAGCTAGATCAAACAGGAGGCTTCTGTTGCACCAGGAGTAAACTGTCTGCCTAGGCTGGCTGGGCCTCTTTCTGCTCAAGGCAACATAGTTTCAATTGTAGAAACCACAGAGCTGAAGCAAACAGGAGGCTTTGTTCCCTAACTAGGCCTCAGCTCAAAGTAACAAAGTTTCAATTATAGAAGGTAAATAAACCCCAGAAACCTGATTCCAGCCAGCCTCACTGGGATGCTGGGTCAATGGGAGCTGTGGGCAGCCTGAAAATGGCCCTCAGCCCCTCACCCAGGCTGACCAGGCATGCCAGCAGGTGGACATCACCTGAGGAGCCCCAGACTGCAAGAGGGCACAAGCCAGGCTGAGGGACCCCCCCCCCCCTCGAGTGCACAAATTTTTGAGTACAGGGCCCCTAGTAATATTAATAATCACAGTGAGTTCTGATAAGTTGTAAACACTCAAGCAAAATCTTTATCTCCCAGTATCATCTGGTAATTAGCTAACATTTTAAGATAGGATAATTTTGAATGATCAGCCAACTGCAAAATAGGTTTTCTTTGTTTTGTTCATTCTCTGCTAATTGAGTTAGAATAATCACATCATTAAAAAGCTTCTCTGGGCAGCTAGCCCATAGGAAAGAGTGTATGAAGGTGGGCCTTAGAAAAAGGTGTTAGAAGCATGAGCATTTAAACCACTCTTCTTACTTGTCACTCAATGTATCAAGATGCTATGATTCTCTGAAAACCAGGATGCCCTGGGTTCAGACTGCACATTAGTTCATCAATCATACTGCTTCTTCCAAGTTTATGGATGGCTTGGAGCCACATTTTTAGAAGAAACTCTTGTTATTAAAATAGGGAAGGAAAAAGTGGAAGAGAGAGAGAGAGACTATAATTAAGTTCATGCGGTATATTTTTCTTACCTTAAAATTTGGACCTGAGCCTTGTCAATACCTAATAAACTATACAGATTACCGTAAAAATTAACTAAAATATTTTAAAGACTTTCTAGGGAAGTGGTTAGTAGCAGAGGATCCTGGAGTAAGGTTTGGGGGTATAGTGGAACATTTCAATCAGGAAATATTGGTAATGATATTTGTATCCTGGAGCTGATTCAATATTTGTGTATGCACGTTCAAGAATATTTCTGTTTCACAACCCCATACAGCAGTCCAGATGTGTCCTCAACAACTTCCTGTCCACCCAAGAGCCCTAAGTTCTCCATCTGAGACTCTCCCACTGTGCCATCCTGCTTCAAGAAAAGTCTTACTGATACGCTCCCGGACTTGCTTTTGATTTTTTTTAAACCTACACCTTTGAATTTGAATATTTAGATTTATTTTGGTTTCCATTTTCTTAGAGACTAGCCTTAATTCCTCAACGCAGTGCTCAGGCAATAGGATACCAAGGCAGTTTAGCAAGTGTAACTAAGTATAAGAAAAAGTAATTAATTTCACATTAGTCTGCTAAAATCTAAGTATATTTTTATGTAGTTGAAAACATTCTGTGTAAACAACTCCAGTTTCTTTTTAACTGGAAACTTCCTGAGCTTCTGATTGGGAAGAGTATAGACCAGGCAGTATCCCTTCAGTCATTCAAAACTTTATTAGTATGTGTGTGAGTGTGTGTTTGAGTGAGAGAATATAGGAAAGGAATTACAAAGGGTAATGTTGTGGTGATAAACACTACACTTGGCCTCCTTTGAAATAGCACTACCCAGAATCAGGAACTATGAGTATTGAGATTGTGCTTTGGGTTGATCTGCTTTCTGGCTTGGGCATAGAGACAGACTGTTTTCAAATACTGCTGTCAGTGAGTTATTAAGGAGGTAAAGAGATAGAGTCCCAAACCCAGCCATGTCCTTAACAGTTCATTCATCCACAGGCAACCAAAGAAAGCTCCTGTTTCATAAGAGACCCAAATCCTATTGGGGCCATAGTTTAGGGCTGAGGTCCAATTTGAGGATTGGAGGGTGAAGTTAGAGTTTCCAGAAGCAAGGAAGTAACTTTTATTGAGCTTCAACTGGGTGCCAGTTCATCATATCAGAATATGTTATTGTTTCTTAATCTCCAAGACAATTACTGATTTTCACATATTCAGACAACAGAGCCTTAGTGGGCTTCTCAGGAAATGCAATAATAGCACAAAACTTATTTTATCTTGTTTTCTAGCTGGTTTTTATTTAGCCACAGGAAGCTATTAATTTTTCTGTATTAATCCTGTAACTGGCCACTTACTAAATTGGTTTATTGCTTCTAATAGTTTTCTTAGATTTTTCCAGGTACTAAATCATATCATCTACAAATAAAGAAAAAAAGTTGCTTCCTCATTTCCAATATTTACACCTCATTTTTCTTTCTCATATCTAATTGCACTGGGCTGATATTTCCAGAACCATGTTAAAACATAATGATTATAGCACTGTTCTCTTGTTCCTGATTTTGCTAAAAATAATTTTTAGTGTTTCTTCATTAGTGCTCTGGCTTCAACTTAAGATATATTTATTGATTGTATAAAGATTTTTTAAAGTAAAAAATAGGTGATAAATATTAGTACATTCCTTTTCTGTATCTATAAGGATAATCATATGGCTTTCTTCCTTTAACTATTATTTTGATTAATTATAGCAATACTGGAGGCCTGGTGCACGAAAATTCATGCACTGGAGAGGGGGTCCCTCAGCCCTGCCTGCCCCCTCTCATAGTCCAGGAGCCCTCAGGGTCGCCCTGAACAGTTGGGCAGCTGCCATCAAAGGCTTGTCTGCTCCTCAGGCCATCCCTGGGTTGCTGGGGGGCTGAGGGGACTGGGGGACTCTGGAAGCAGGCATGCAGAATGGCTACGCCTGCCTGGGGGTGGGCCCAGCCTTGCTGCACATCTACCGCCTCAGCAAGGCTGAGGGGACTGGGCACCACCATCTTTGAGAGAGCGGCAGTCAATTAGCACACTCCCTCCTTATTGGCTGTGGGCACCATCTTTGCAACAGTGTGAGGGTCAATTAGCATATTCCCTCTTGATTAGATAGGATATTTCTTAATATTGCCACATGTTTATATTACTGAAATAAAATCTAACAAGGAATATCATTTTTAATATAATGTTGGATACTATTAGCTAATATTTTCTTTGAAATTTTTGCACTATTATTTCAAAGGAGGCAAAGTGTCCAATTTTGAAAGATGTGTGGGAATACACAACTATAACTTATTCATAATTAATATATAACATTATAATTAACATAACATTTTAATAATTATTTTTAGCTTTATTATAAATGCATCTGGAAGCTTGTTATTTCTTTACACTTCAGAATAGATTGAATGACGTGGCAATTATCTGCTTCTTAAAGAACCATTTATAGCCCTATTTGGTTTGGCTCAGTGGATAGAGCATCGGCCTGTGGACTGAAAGGTCCCAGGTTTGATTCCGGTCAAGGGCATGTACCTTGGTTGAGGGCACATCCCCAGTGGGAGGTGTGCAGGAGGCAGCTGATGGATGTTTCTCTCTCATTGATGTTTCCTCTCCCTTCCCCTCTGTAAAAAATCAATAAAATATATATATTTTTAAAAAGAGCCATTTATAATTTTAATCTGGAAAGTGGCATGATGAAAGTTATTCTAGCAGTGATATGCAGAGGAGAGAAGATTGCAGACAGGAAAACAGTCTGGAAGTTATTGTAATGGTACAAGCATGAGATGAATAAGGCCTGATATAAAGAAGATGCAGTAAGAATGCTGGAATTGGAAGAGTAGTTATGGAAGTGAAAGACCCTTCAATAAAGGGAGGAGAAAATTTGTTAACTGGTTGGATTGCCAAATAAACACCAGGTGCCAAATATTAAATGAGTAGCGAAACAAAAATATTACATGATCCAATGTATATTTTGATCAGTAAATGCCTTTTCTTTTGGACAACTCCAATGATTGTATAACTGAAAAAAATTACCATGTTAAATAATGAGAAAAGATCTGTGGTGGAAACAATAACCTTTAGTATTCATGTATGATTTATTTTATGAGGTTAGAAGTTTATGTCTGCTTTGTTTTAGAACAGGGATAATAAATGATAAGACCTTTTAAGACACCACTGGTTTTATTTTTATTTATTTATTTTTTTTTTTTAGGATTTTTACATTTTTTTTATTTCATTGCTTAAAGTATTACAACAAGTGATAGATAAGTATTACAACAGATGATAGATAGATCTCCATTTTTTCCCCTTGCCCTTCCCCCCCCTCCTCCCTAACCCCCAGTTTCCCGTGTCCACTGATTATTCTCCTATGCATGCATGCAAGTCTTTCAGTTGATCTCCCAACTCCCCCCCAACCATCC
>PVJC01042350.1:0-14969 GCA_004026665.1 Murina feae
TTCAGTCAGTGTATGATTCATTTCTAGTTGGTCCTTTATCATATCCTTGAGGGTCTCATCAAATTTATCGGCAGTCTCTAGCATTTTCTTAAAAAACCTAATAACCGTGGTTTTGAACTCTATATCCTGTCGTTTTCTTTCCTCCATTTCTGTCATTTGTGACCTGTTTCGTCTCCGCATTTTGGCTGCTTTCCTTTCTCATTTAGGCGATCACTGTGAGGGATTAACCTCTAAGCCACTTGGTTATGAGAGTCAGCTGTGTCTACAGTGGGAGAATTTCTGTGCTGGAGACACCCTTATGGTGCAAGAGTTGTTTCAGTGGGGCTTTTATGCTCACTGCATCTGCCCCAAGTGTGTTCCTTGTGGATCTGTTTTGTTTAGGTTAGTCCCACTCTGGCCACTGGGTTAGGGCTGGCTCCTGTATCTTTAAGGAGGCGTTGATTAAGCCTCTGCCCTAGCTCTGATGCAGCTTGGGAGGGGCGGGGCCTCGGGGAGTTTGCAGGGTGGGGCGGAGCAAACAGCTATGGTGCTTTTCAGCTCTGCGCTGAGAGACACCAGGTCTCTTGTCCCATGGTAATTGCTGCAAGCAATGCTGAGAGAAACCTGCTTTGAATTTCCTCCTGGTGCCAGTCAGTCCCCCTTCTCTGGGTGTCTGGGTCCTTAGAAACTCGCTTGGAACTGGAGTTTAGAGCCGCTGGGGACTTGTGGCTCTCTCCGTTTTGGAAAAGAACTGCGTCCCCCGGCACCAGCCCTTCCCCGAGCCCCGTGCGCGCGCCTCCGTACCTCTGTACTTTGCTTCCGCCGCTCCTCTGAGTCTCAGACTCTTCTCTAGTTGTAGGATTTTCACTCAGCCAGCCTTCCTGTGGGTGCGAGTGGTGTCCGTGTGTTCTTTTCGAGGTTTTTCTGAAATAGTTGTTCACGGCTGCATTTACGGTGTCTACCCTATGCTGCCATCTTGTTTCCCCACAGGCAACATTTTTTATGTTATTTTATTTTTTTTCATATTCTAGAATACCAAAAAAATACTTTGGATATATTTATTCCCAAGCCATAGAGTACTTAGACCTCTTGCTTATTTCTAGTCATCATTCAATGAAGTCAAACAGAACATGAGACAAGGATTTGCATGCAAGTAGTTTATCTGTGAGGTGATCCCAGAAAACACCAATAGAGAAAAAGAGAAGTGAGATGGGAGAAGAAAGCAGCCACTTCAGGATGTATTGCCTGTGAGCAGGTGTCTTGTGAGCTTTTTTAAATTTTTATTGATTAAGGTATTACAAATGTGTCTTTATCCCCCCATTGTCCCCTCATCCCCCCAGTCTTGCCCTCACCCTCAGCCTCTGTTGTCTGTGTCCATCACTTATACCTATATGCATGCATACAAATCCTTTGGTTGATCTCTTCCCCTAACCCCCACCCTCGCCTACTTTCTCTCTGAGGTTTGAGCATCTGATCAATGCTTCTCTGTCTATAAATCTGTTTTTGTTCATCGGTTTATGTTATTCATTATAATCCACAAATGAGTGAGATCATGTGATATTTATCTTTCTCTGACTGGCTTATTTCACTTAGCATAATGCTCTCCAGCTCCATCCATGCTGTTACAAATGGTAGGAGTTCCTTTCTTTTTACTATGGCATAATATTCCATTGCGTAGATGTGCCAAAATTTTTTAATCCACTCATCTGCTGATGGACACTTAGGCTGATTCCAAATCTTAGCTATAGAAGAAATATTAGAGGAATCTTGTGAGCTCTTGAGGCTCAATCCTGCTGGGGAATTCTGACAGAGAGACAGGAGAGAGAAAGTTCCAATGTGTATGCGCGTTATCCCACCTGAGGCAAAAGCAGCTGGAGCATTTATTCTTTACACCCTTTCCATCACTGGTGGGGGGGACTGTCCCCAAGGGGGGATTAACTTCTGGAGATTTCTGTCCTTCCCATGCAAAGATCAGGAGAAAGCCCATAAGCAAAATGTCACAGATGCCTATTAGAAGGATGATAATAACATGCACTGGCCCAGTGAGTGCATGATAGATGGGTGGGACACCAACATATTTGTAACAATGCTAAAGGCCAAAGTATTAATTTGTACTTCTTGGAACTAGTCATAAGCAATGATGGCTATTTTTGGCTATAACCTTAAAAAATATTGCATTAAATGAAATTGCAATTTCTCAGGGCTTATTGAAATCATTCCATTTGCAAGGGTTCATGGCAGAGTAAAAAAAAAAAAGCCCTGAATTCAGAATGAGCAAAGCTAGGTTCTAGCCAAGACTCTGCGGCCTTCCATACAATGATTCATGACTCTGGACATCAGTTTCTTAAACATAAAGGTGTAAAGCTAATGATAATAGAAAACACATATATGGCTTTATTACATGCCAGGTAACACGCCATTCTGAGTGCTTTACAGATACTAACTCACAAAACCCTCATGACACTCAATGAGATGAGGACTAATATTATGATCTCCATTTTACAGAGAAGAAAACTGAAGTACAGATGGTTAAGTAACTTGACTGAAGTCACACGGGCAGTAAGTGGTAGATCCAGGACTGGAACCCAAGTTATCTGACTTCAAAATCAGAACCCTTGCCGCAGCTGGTTTTGCTCAGTGGATAGAGTGTCAGCCTGTGGACTGAAGGGTCCCAGGTTCAATTCCAGTCAAGGGCACATGCCTGGGTTGTGGGCTTGATCCCCATTAGGGGGCATGCAGGAGGTGGCCAATTAATGATTCTCTCTCATCATTGATATTTCTATCTCTCCCTCTCCCTTCCTCTCTGAAATCAATAAAAATATATTTTTTTAAAATGTATTTTTAAAAAATTTTAACTCTGATGAGGCTTTTTCTTAATGCAATAATCTCTAGACCCCCTTCATTATTAGTAATCTATAATTCTTGACCTCTGATAAAATCAGGCAGGAGAATGGTATATACATCTGCCCTATGTTTTGACTTCTATTATTTGATACAAGCCCAACTTGTGTCATTCCTCATGTGGAATAATTTAAGATATATTTATAGAAGCCATAAATAAGCAGAAAACATCATGTACCCAATAGATCCTAATATACCCCCTCTGGAAATGGCAATTCATGTCTGCACCAGGGAAAGATGTGATTTAAATATCTTCGTTAGAAAAGAAAAAGAATCATCCTATCTTTCCAATATGCTTAAAAATATTTCACCAACTGCGGAAGCTTCAGACCATCAAAAACTGCCGGTTTTATTACCATAGTACATCCTTTCCAAATTTAACCTACATTTGTTCAAGTAAGATGCCAATAAACCAGTCATCAGCACTATCAGGCTAGAATTTTCAGTTTGCACTGGAGAGTTGTAATAAATATCAGCTCAAGGTAATCATTATCTCTTAAAGTCTGATCCAAAAATCTCATAATATCACTTTGAAATGTCAGAAAGTTTTCATTTGACGTCATATTATGATACAAGTAATATAATTCATTTATAAAATGTGCTAATGTCCTACTATGCTAGAAAATGAGACTTGAGGCCACTGGTATCTATTTAATATCCCTCCCTTTAAAAGCTTAAAATATAGCAGGTGAGAGTGATACATGACCATAATACAAGAAAGTGCATGACATGTACAGAGCTAGACTCTAAGTGTAAGGTGAATATGGAATTGGCCATCCTCAATGGTCTAAATTGTTGTAAAAGTGTCTAGTGGTGATGCCTGAAGATCTTTATTCATTCACTAAATAACTATTGAGCACTTATTAACTGCAGGAATTTTGCTGTAAAGAAGGTAATTTTTGCAAAAGAGAAGGTGAATATGAATCCTGCCTTTATGGAGTTTAGTTTAGTTGGATGATTGACAGATGAATTAACAACTGATCTACCTTTAGCTTGTCTCTCAAGTCTCTTACCGTAATAACCTTCAAGGGGCCAATTCTAACTCCTCAAACATCCACCCCTAATTGATTTTCTCCACTTCATGCTATTACTGATTCTCCCTATCAGGTTAAGAAGGATTAGAAAGATGTGTTTTTAAAGAAAGAGAAAAGGTCATCCTTTCTAACTATAAATCCTCCAACTAGAGCCAAAGGCAACCAGATGACAAAAAATGAGGCACATGGAGAGGGAACACAGCCATTTAAAGAGTGAAATAAATATGGAATTTTCTACATATTGGTGGGGTGGGGTTAAGGAGAGAGGCTGGATGAGCAATCATGCCAATAAACATCAGAAGACATAGGAACTTACCTTCTCTTCCCCGGGGTCACCTTCAGATCCCATCCTGTTTTGAGCCTTTGGAGGCAAATTTGCCAGTAGACATGTTTTGTTCTTTTGTTATATAAGAGAAAAAGAAAAAAAATTCTGAGGCAGGAAGGAGGTAAGAGGAAAGAATGAACCAATGGTGCTATGAAATGCAAGTGCTAGCCATTATAAATAGCAATGGTAATGAAATGCATTATGACTTTGACATTCTTTAAAGTTTCTGGACATTCTGCCCACCCTTATGAGCAAGAATTCATTTGGTTCTTTGCTAACTTTATGTTTAGATTTATCACTATGAACAGCAACTAAGAATGTGAGTCTAGCTATGACAACATGACTCAAGCACACCCCTTGGCACATATTTTGGTCTCTTATCAGATGACCTGCCTGACCTTGACAGCCTTTTCTGCTTTAGCACAATATGCAGGATGGAGTTTAAGTGTAACCAGTTCTAATTCCTTTTATCCCCAAAGGCTCCGAAACCAGCAATCTTGGAATGATCCATGTCTTGCAATTCTCACATTTATCTTATCTCTAAGACTACTTCTCATGTTCCCTTTGATGCTACTGGAAAATAGTCTCACCTTGACCTCCAAAAAGAACTAAAATCACTATATATATCTTGACCTCTTCTTGTGTCAACTCTTGCAATGCTACCTACTAATACCTTTCTAAATCTCTTTTGAGCAGTATAATTCTATTTATGATAGCCACCTCAAACTCTCACTCATCTAAGCTATAGTTATTTTAATTATTGTTTTTAAACTCCAGGTTTTGAAAATTCAGCATGTATCACTTCTTACCGCTTAGTTTATAGCCAAGGGTTTTTATACCACTTATGTCAGTTTTCCACTGTAAAATTTATTTGGAGAATTAAGGCAAAGATATGACTAATCCAGGGAAGAGCTTAAAGATAAAAATAAGAACTTGAAATGGTTTTATCACCAATATTGGCAATTTTCCCACGTTTTAATACTTCTTGCTTTGAGTGAGAAAAGGAATTAAGACAAAGAAAAAAATCAGAATAAGAGAACAGGTAAGAAGGACCCTCAGAATCTGGCTAATAAAGAACTGAACTTTGCCTCCCATCTTTCTCAGTCTTTTATCAGGTGCTGTTTTGCATTGGGCTTTTGCCTGGAAGGTGCCTTTGTGAGAAAGAGTCTTTGTGTCTCAAAATGAACATGAACATTGAGAATGGATGAACTTGGACTCCAATCCAAGCTCTGTCACTTACTTGCTGTAAGACTTTGGACAAGTTACTTATCCTTCTCTGAAATTGTTTCCTTATCTTTAGAATGGGTATAATACATGCTTCCCCAGAGGATTGTTGTGAGAATTAAATGAGCTAACCTATAGAAAGCATCTGTCAATGGAATACACTTAAGATATGTTCCATCTCTTCCATTACCCTGGACTGAAAGGTTTTTATCAACACACCCAGTGCCTGCTTCAGACCACGCCAGAGCACCACCCAATTAGCTCCACAAATGACAACAAAAGGGTGAAATTGTCAGGTACCAGAGTCTTGCTAAAGTGAATCCCACTCCATGGGGTCAGCCCAGGTACAACAGTTCATCCACTGTAGTCATGGCCAGTCCTCACAGCCAGTCAACCTGAGAGTCAATTGCACCAACAGAAATCAAGATTCAACTACAACAGGAGGACACACACACAACCCAGACAAGAAGCACCCCTAGAGCACCCAGCTCATCTGCCACTGAGACTCATTGGATACCCACTACATAAAGCCACTATGACAAGATTGGGAGACAAAGCAGATCTACCTAATATATAGAAGCCAAACACAGGGAGGCAGACAAAATTAGGAGCCAAAGAGATATGTCCCAAATGAGAGAAAAAGACAAAACTCCAGAAAAAAAGAACTAAATGAAATGGAGGCAAGCAATCTACAAGGCACAGAGTTCAAAACACTGGTTTTGCCCAACCAGCATGGCTCAGTGATTGAGCGTTGGTGGAGCTATGAACCAGGAGGTCATGGTTTGATTCCCGGTCATAGTATATACTCAGGTTGTGGGCTCAGTACCCAGTGTGGGCTTGCAGGAGGCAGCCAATCAATGAATCTCATCATTATTGTTTTTATCTCCCTATCCCTCTCCCTTCCTCTCTAAAATCAATAAAAATATTTTTTTAATAAAACAACACTGGTTATAATGAAGATCAATGACTCTAGGGGAAGAATAGATGAACTCAGTGAGAATTTACACAAAGAAATAGAAACCATTAAAAAAGAACAAGTCAGAAATGAAGAAGACAATAACTGAAATGAAGAATACATTGGATGCAATCAGCAGCAAATCAGATGAAGCATAGAATCAAATCATCAATTTGGAAGACATGGTAAAGGAAAACATCTAATTGGAATAAAATAAAGAAAAAACTCAAAAACTGAGCATAGTTTAAGGGACCTCCGGGATAACACCAAGCTTAACAATATTCACAACATAGGGGTACCAGAAAGAGAACTGAGAGACCTGGGAACTGAAAAACAATTTGAAGAAATAATGACTGAAAATGTCCCTAACCTGGTGAAAGAAATCAATATGCAAGTACAGGAAGCATAGAGAGTACAAAGCAAGATGAATCCAAAGTGATCCACACCAAGACACAGAGATCCTTGAGTCCTAGTACAGCTGTCCAAGCCAAACAGCCAAACACATGGGTTCATTCATTATAGATATAATAGCCCCAGTTGCTATCTGACTTGAGAGACCCCAAGAGAACACAGCAGAACCACCCAAAACACAAAATTGTGAGAAATAATAAAAAGGTTGTTTTAAGCGACTAAGTTTTCAACAACAGAAAACTAAAACAGATGTGATTTGAAGGGTCTTGAAAGCCATAATGAGAGATCTGCACTAAAAGAAATTAAGAGAGCCCTAACCGGTTTGGCTCAATGGATAGAGCGTCGGCCTGTGGACTCAAGGGTCCCAGGCCTCTAGTGCTCTATAATAAGGCAGGTAGTAATTAATTACATTTTACAAATGAAAAACAAACTGATACATTCAGAGACTGAATGACTTTCCCAACATCATATCACAAGATTTACTCCCAAGATCAGAAAATCAGCTCAGCTGCCAGCAATAGCAGCAACCAAAATTCTAGAGGTATGGCAACCTGAGAAGAAACCATATCCCATAGCTATTCACTATTCCATTCCATCTTCTCCCCCCTCAATACAATACACACAGAAGATTATGAAGCCTTAAAATTTTCAAAATACATTGCAATACCACATTCAATCCTACCACTTATAGTGAATACAAGATCCTCATAAACAGAAAAAAAATGAAACCCAAAACCAAGAAGCATATTAATAAAAACACTGGCTATTCATAGTCCTAACATGGATTTTAACTGTAAATGATATCATGAAAATGACATGTGCCCATCAGTTTTAAGAATTAATAGACTAACAAATTAAAAACTCACCTCATGAAATCAAAATTGTTGATCTCATGTTAATCTTCTTACCCTGTCTAATATTTCAGCTGCAAATTTTAGCTGGTTCCTTCCTAGATATACATTATACTTTGAAAACTTCTGTTTTTCAGTCCTGCATTTGGAAGTCATCATTTCCATCCACACAACAAGGAAAAAAACACACAGCTAAATAAACAGAATGTCAAACTGTTGCCATCCAAAATTGGAGTGGCAGACAGGTGAATATAGAAAATTACAAATCACGAGAGTAGAAAACCATGAGCAGAAACCTCTGAGGGAACTAGTCTGCTACAGGAAAGCCTCAACTATGAATGATGAATTGCTGGAGGTTCACAATGGACATATCTGAGTGTTACAAACTTCAAGGGGCCCAGTCTTATGGGGACTCCCACTTTTGTCAGGTTTCCCTCCGGAAGCCCTACCAGGTTCGCCTGGTGAAGACTGGAGAAAAATCTTCTGGAGCTTCCGGCAAGGGGAGGTGGAAAGTAGCCATTTTGAAATACACTCAATAACTGCTCTTAAGGACTGGCCTCAAAGTAAATTATTTCATGCTAGGTAATTTCACTTATATGTGGCATCTAAAAAACAAAATGCTATAAACAAATAAGCAGAATAGAAATAGACTTACAGACAGAGAATATTTTGACAGTGAAAAAGGTGAAGGGATTGAAAAGACAGATTGGCGGTTACAAAATAGTCATGGGAATGTAAAGTACAGCATAGGGAATACAGTCACTAATATTGTAATAACTATGTATGGTATCAGATGGGTACTAGATTTATTGGGGTGATCATTTCATAACATATACAAATGTCTGATCATGGGGTTGTACACCTGAAACTCATATAATATTGTATGTCAACTGCAACTTAAAAATAAAAAAATAAAAATACTTTTTAAAAAGAAATTATTTCATCAGAACCTAACTGAACTGGTGAAACCAACTCCAGTCCTCTCTAGCCGTCTTTTCTCACCTAAGGAGGTAGAGAGTGGGTAACTGAGAATGACTAGTGAAGTCCACAGTCAGGGGGACAGGCTTACTAAGAGACTTAGCCCTAATCCTGTTTTCCCTACCTTCTACCTTCCCACTGTATCACTAAAGTTCTATCTACCTCAATTCCTTGAATCCAGTGCATCATATCCAGCTTTTTTTAAAAAAAAATAATTGATTTTTATAGAAAGAAGAAGGGAAAGGGAGAAAGAAGAGAAAGAAACATTTGATCCCTGCACACACTCAGGCTAGGGATCAAACTGGCAACCTGGGTATGTGCCCTGATGGGAAATCGAATTGGTGACCTATTGGTGCATGGCATGATGCTCAGCCAATTGAGCAACACAGCCAGAGCCATATCCAGCTTTCAAGAAAATTACAAGGTGTAGTAAAAGGCAGGGTCAGATATGGGAAGGATGTTACTGGAATTTAAAATAATTATGATTAGCATGCTAAGGACTCTAATAGAAAAGGCAAACAATATATGAGTATACAGGTAACATAAGTAGAGAGATGAAAACGCTAAGAATTTTAAAATGCTAGAAACCGAAAGTTCTGTAAGATAAATGAAATGCCTTTAATGGGTTCAGTGGATATAGCCAAGGAAAGAATTAGTGGACTTGAAGATATGTCAATAGAAACTTCCAAAATTAAAATGCAGAAAGAAAAAAAAAAGGAGACTGGAAAAATGGAGCGGAATATCTAAGAACTGCAAATTACATTACACTTTGGATATAATAAAAGCATTCTCATCTATTACCCATATTTGTCAAGAAGTTAATCACAGATGATTAATCCAATACTTATATACTGTATTTTCCAGCTTATAAAACGACTGGGCGTATAAGATGACCCCCAACTTTTGAGAAGATTTTCCTGGGTTAAAAAGTCTGGACGGAGACTGTATGCAGCACAAAAAGGAGCTGACCAGAGACACTTGCGGTCTCCATCCGGCTCCACTGAAATGAATGGAGTGCGGCCATTTTTGAGCTCTGCCCACACTATGCAGCGACTGCAGATTTTCCAGTCCAGCTCGGAAGTTACAGCACCTACCCTATAAGACGACCTCCGACTTTTAAGAAGATTTTCCTGGGCTAAAAAGTCGTCTTATATGCCAGAAAATACAGTACATACTCATCCATGTAGAAGGCCTGAGTCATGAATCATAAGTATACACAGACACATGAAATGTTGACAAATTCTCAATATTTTGAGTAATGAAATAGCATTTATAGAGTATATACTTCCATGAGGAAAAAACATCTTTCTAAGAATGTTTGTGTAATTTCTGATTACAAATTTTCTTTTGGCCAGAGGTGGATTCTCAATGGATAATGTGTTTAAGAGAACTAGGGTAGACCTCTAGGGCAGCATTGTCCAATAGAAACAATGTGAGTCACATATGTACTTTCAAAATGTCTAGTAGCTTCATTAAAATGTAAAAATAAACAGATAAATTTTACTTAACTCAATCCATCCAAAATATTCTTGGAACATATACAAAATATTTCAAAATTATTGAGATGGTATACCTTCTTCCACACTAAATTTCAAAATCCTACATATCAAGTGCTCAATCACTGTAGTATTGGGTAGCATAGCATGTACAGCAAGCATGTCAAACTCATGGCCCACAACATGCTTGCTCTAGAACCTTATATCTCAACTAGAGGCCCAGTGCACAAAAGTTGTGCAAGGGTAGGGTCCCTAGGCCTGGCAGGCAATCACCCACCATGTTCCCCACTGCCCCCTGGTGGTCAGCGCACATCAGAATGAGCAATTGAACTCCTGATTGAACTCCCAAGGGGACACTATGCATATTAGCCATATATATATATATATAGTTCCCAAGCCAGAAGCATCAGAATAACCTGTGAACATGTTAAAATTCAGAATCTCAGTCTCACCCAGATTTGAGTCAGAATCTGCATTTTAACAAGACACTCCCCCCCCCCCCGCGGGGTAATTCATGCACATTAAATTTTGAGAATCACTGGTGCATTGTGATGGGCCTTCGAGAGAAATGAGTGAAATATGGAAGAGCAGTAGGACTATAAATTTTTTTAAATATGTTTTCTGAGAGAATGGAAGGAAGAGGAAAAGAGAGAGAAACATCGAAGAGAGATAACATCCATGAATTGCCTCCTACATGTCCCTACTGGGGATTGGGCCTGCAACCAGGGCATGTGCTCTGACCAGGAATGGAACAAGGGACCTCTGGAAATTGAACCGTGACCTCCTGGTTCATAGGTCGATGATCAACCACTGAGCCACACCAGCCGGGTAGAAAGTGTAAATTTTGATGTGCTCTAACAAGCTCCCAGGTGGTATTGATACTAATGGCCCTTTGGCTATAATTTGTATGGCAAAATCTTAGAGGGTTTAGTCCAGAAGTATCCATTTAGTAGTTTCTCTTTTCCTGCCACTAGGTCAGATAAAAATGTGCTAGTTTTAATCTAGCCCCAGAACAGCCTATGTCTACTTGGAGAGACAAGACCATTGCCAATGAAAACACCAGAAAGCAATAAAGGGCAGCATTACTAAAACAGCAAACTATTGAGGCAGAAAGAGAATGCTAGGAGCTATCAGGGATATGAACAATCTGAATACGGGTCAAAGTTATCAAAAAATGAAGCTTCCCTGATTGCTGGAGAGCAGTCTAAACTGGGCTGTGAAAGGGAATAGCTGCCTTTAATGAAAAGGTGACAACATGGATGGACCTTGAGAACATCATGCTAAGCAAAATAAGCCAGTCAGAAAAAGCTAAGAACCATGTGATTTCACCCATATGTGGGATATAAAACTGAAACTCAGAGACACAGACAACAGTTTGGTGGTTATCAGAGGGAAAGGGTGAGGGAGTGGTAGAGGGTAAATGGGTGACAAAATATATGGTGACAAAAGATGATTTGGCTTTGGGTGGTGAGCACACAAGGTAATATACAGATCATTATCATAGAAATATACACTTGAAACCTATATAACCCTATTAACCAAGGTCACGCCCAAAAAATTTAATTTTGGAAAAAAGGTGAAAGGGTGGATTGGAGAGTCTGGGCTCTGGTTACACTGTGCAATGATTCCTGGTTATTCACTGTTTTCTTTAAATGATCGCTAAACATTTTGATTTTGCACATATATCAATAAAAATATTGTTAACTCATCCTCAGATTATATATATTTAACACATCCTCAGATGATATATATCTGTGATAATAAAAGCATAATATGCTAATTAGACCAGACGTCCTTCCAGATGACCTTCTGGACGAAGCTGGGGCTGCAAGGGAAGCCTGGATCCTGGGTGCCAGAGGGAAGCTGGTGCTGGCAGCCAGGAGAAGGAAGGCCTACTCTTGCATGAATTTCATGCATTGGGCCTCTAGTTTACTTATAAGCTGTGTATACACATACCATACTGATCCATAAATTAAGTATTAATAAATATTTCTTATTTATTAGAGTAAGTATACATACATATTCCAATATTATCTCCCTGCTCTCTAATAGGTTTGAAAGCCACAGTTCTAAGCCAGCATTTTCATTTTCTGGAAGACTTCTTAGCACCCAGTACAGTGTGATTCAATAAACAGAGGCACCAACTAGTGGAAAAAAGAAAGGCCAGGAGACTGGGAAGTTGTCACAACTTAACACGGTAGCAGTAGATCTCACCAATGGAGAGAATGGCCTGTCTCTAAAGGGTTATCTGTGATAGAGCTGGGCAAGCCTCAGTAGAGTTTTGATAAATGCTCTTCCCCTGGCAGATTCTTTATCCTTCAGGTCTCAGTTTAAATGTTCCTCAAAGATTCCTTCCCAGACTGCACAGTCAAACTTACAACCTTGTTGATCTCACTCATCTCATCATTTTCTTTTCCTAGATAATATTCATTACAACTTGTAACTCTTAGTTGGTTTGGGGAATCATGCCTTTCACAGCTGTCTTCCTCACTGTACTGTAAGCTCTGAGAGAGTAGGGATTTGGTCACCACTGTGCATCCAGCAATCAGCCCCAGCTCTGACACATAGGAGGTGCTCGATGCATTTGTGTAGAATGAATGACAAAGGAGGTAGTCCTTTCAATTCATATATGTGCTAAAATGTTCAACTATGTGATGATACTTTGTTTGAACTAACTTTTCTTTCTTAAAGGGAAAGAGTCAGAAGTAACCAGGCCTGATCCACTAGAGCTCAATGGTGACTAATTTACCACACCACTGCATAGACTGGAGGGGTAATAGGATACACAATATGCAAGTTCAAATTGTTATCCCCATTTTAGTCCATTCTTAATTGTGACTCTTTTCATAAATGCGTTTCTGATATGCCATAACAATCTATATTATTTGGGCCTATGATCCATATTGGGCTTAGTGGGGAAATGTTAGCTACTATCAAAATTACAACTTGGGCCCTAACCGGTTTGGCTCAGTGGATAGAGTGTCAGCCTGGGGACTGAAGGGTCCCAGATTCAATTCCGGTCAAGGGCATGTGCCTTGGTTGCGGGCACATCCCCAGTAGGGGGTGTGCAGGAGACAGCTGATCGATGTTTCTCTCTCATCGATGTTTCTAACTCTCTATCCCTCTCCCTTCCTCTCTGTAAAAAAATCAATAAAATATATATTTTTTAAAAATTACAACTTGGTACTGAGGTTGAGGGAATCCAATTAAGCCACACACAGTCAATGGCAGAGGATTTGTTCTGTACTTTCTCTGGGTTCTTATTTTGTTACTTATAAAGTTTGTGCAGTTGGTCATAGGTTGTTTGGCTCAGTTAATGCAGCCCATATAAGTTGAGATCCCTGTTTCATCCACTGTGTCTGTACAACAAAGCCTGTCCTGACTTTAAATACTGATTATGTCTAACGTGCCAATGATCAAGATCCCCAGTTACTGTTAAGACTTAATATCATCTCCTTTTCTGCCCACATCTTTCAACATTGTATAGACTTCCCTTTGATGTCATAATCAAACCACTTTTATACAACATCAGAGTCAGGTTCATTTGCTTGGCTGACTGTAGGAAGCATTATCTAATTTTAGCTAACTGAGTACAAGTTTTCATCTTGCTGTTGCATGAGTGTGTTTTAATAAATGCACTTAGGATAGCCTTATATTGATGTCCGTTACATAAATATGCTATTATTGATCCTTGTACAGCTGCCTTTAATCAATTTTAGCATTTTCTTCAATAGATTCTATGCATGTATCATTTTGTCATTTCTCAATTGAGGGAGTGCTCAGAAGTTGCCAGAAGCGGCAAAAGTTCACATTTATAGAATATCTTTTCCCTGTATTGAGATTTTTCATCTTTCATAACCTTTCTGGAAGACATTTCTGAGGGATTTCTCAGAAGACGGATGCATCAGCTTCTGTGACTGATGACCGTCTGACTTCACAAGTGGCCTTTTTGAGAGGTTACCAAGACTTGACATGTTAACATCCCATAAATCTCCTGAGTTCTAATTCTAAAGCATACATTTGCTTTGCACCAGCCAGAGCACAGGGGAATGCTTGTGTTCCTTTTGCAGCCCTGCCTAAAAAAGGAAAAGGGGGAGCCGCTTTTGCATAGACATAAACCTGCGAGATGTCTTTGATATTTTATATGCATACCCTACTTCTCTCTTGCAGTCTCCAAGAAAACATGTGTGACCTTTGATAGTTCAGAAAAATCTTGTAAACCTCTCTCTGATGTTTAATAATTTCATTATTCTTCCCGGAATGATGTACCAGCCGGTACAGACAGCTTGTTGAACTCGGCTCATGGGTAAATGTTCCGTCTCATGCTGTTTTAACAATATTGGCTCCATCATCAGTGCAAATAGAAACAGTGGAAAGAATCTGAGGAGTGAGATATTTATTTGGAATTGAGGCTGTGATTATATTGCACCAGGCACTGCAGTGAAGGTGCACTTTCTGGGAGCTGAGGCACCAGCACAGTGTCACTAAGTCTCCTGTGAGGGCTTGCTCAATATTTGCTGTAATGATGTAAATCCATGAGGCAGCCTTCAGTTAATGAACCCCATGTGTCTAAATCAGCTCTAATTTAATTTGCCCTTCAGTAAAGATTAAAATATGAAGAAACTCAAACTAAACATTTTTAGAAGAAATATACTGCAGCTTTTGAATGAATGCACAAGCCATATATACCCTTTTTTTTTGACAAAGGTATCTTTTTTTTTATTTCATTGCTTAAAGTATTACAACAAGTGATAGATAAGTATTACAACAGATGATAGATAGATCTCCATTTTTTCCCCTTGCCCTTCCCCCCCC
>PVJC01042351.1:0-14983 GCA_004026665.1 Murina feae
TAATTATAAAAAGAACCTCCCAGGCATCTTCCTCCTAGTTAAGAATTAGATTATTTCCAGATCACAAAGCTCCTTACAATCTCTCCAAACTCATCTCCCTTTCTCTTCACTAAAGGTTAACAAATACTCCGAATTTTATGTTAATCATTCCTTTGTATAATGTATACATAGTATTTACTCATGTCTGGATATTACATTATTTAGTTTTGCTTATTCTGGAATTTTACATACATGGAATACTTTTTTACTTTCACTGCATATGTGTTTTGAGAATCATCCATATTTGTGTGTAGCTGTGGTTCAGTCATATTCACTGGTGCTCAGTATTTCTTTTTAGGAGAATACCACAATTTATGAATCTATTCTTTTGTTGATGGGCTTTTAGGGTATTTCCACTTTAGGGCTATTACAAAACAACATGTCAACATGCCTTAGTTCCCTGTGAAAAGCCCTAGAAATAGACACATTTTCATGATGAGTCGTAAGATACCTATGTTTCTCAGCCTGAATAAGTAATGCCAAGCCTTGGCTGGGTAGCTCAGTTGGTTAGAGAGCTGTCCCGATACACCAAAGTTGCAGGTTTGATTCCCAGTCAGGGCACATACAAGAATCAACCAATGAATGCATAAATAAATGGGACAACAAATCATTTCTCATCCTTTCTCTCTCTGAAATCAGTAAGAAGTAATGCCAAACTTTCTATAATACATGTAGCAATTTACACACCCAACAGCAATAGATGAGAGTTCCCACCACTTGGTTCTGACAGATTTTATTTTTTTATTAATCCTCACTTGGTATTTTTCCATTGATTTTTTTTTGAGAGAGTGGGAAAGGAGAGAAAAAGAGAAACATCAACATGAGGGAGGCACATCAATTGGTTGCTTCGCACACGCCCCAACTAGGGCTGGGGATTGAGCCTACAACAATGCCCTTGACTGGAATCAAACCAGGGACCCTTCAGTCCATAGGCCATCACTCTTTCCACTAAGCTAAACAGGCTAAGGCCTGACAGATTTTTAAAGATTTGATAATCTGTAAGTTGTGAAATAGAATCTAATTGTGGCTTAATTTGCATATGTTATTACTAATACAATTGAGCCACTTTTCACTATCCTGGTCTGTGATTTCTATTTTGTCTTTTCCTAATCTTAATGTAGCTGAATTTATCAGTCTTTTCTTTTATAGTGCATTTTGAGTTCTGTTTCAGATTGCTACCAATTTATCAGAAATGTGTTTTTCTTCCTAGGCACACAGCTAGATCACATTTGATAGATTATATTGTTCAACATGTCTAGGTGACTGATTCCTAACCAAAAAGAGATGAATAGAGGTGATGTGTGCCACTTCTTGCGAGGCCCATGAAAGCTCTGACACTTCCGTGCTCTTTTCTTCCTTCCAGCTGACTAGATTAGAAAACTCAGTGCATTTTGGCAGCCGTGTATTGAAGATGGCAGGGCTGCTATCAAACTGATGGCTTGGAGAAGAGCCACCCTGCCAGTCATGTGTATGTGCCTTAAACTTACAGAATAAATGAACAACTATAGCTTTTGAAGTTTTTAGAGCTGTTACCATAAGGTAATGTTTAAATATTCTTCACTAATCTGAGATCAGAAAAAGACCACCTATATTTTTTCCAAAAGAATTTAAGTATTTCAATATTTTAAAAAGCTGAATGAATTATTAAACAAATAACTAAGCTTGGTCTTTTAGAAGTTTTTGGTATGGATTTGGTTGTTTTTACCCCAAAATGTTTCTTCAAGCCCTAAATCATAGTGCCTCGGAATGTGATTGTGTTTGGAGACAGGGTCTTTTAGGAGATGATTAAGTTAAAATGAAGTCACTGAGGTGGGCTGAAGTCTCATCTGACTGGTGTCCTTATGAAAAAGGAAATGTGGAAGACTACATGAGGACAGGGAAAAGACAGCCATGTATAAGCCAAGGAAAGAGGCCTCAGAAGGAACCGTCCCTGGCAACATCCTGATCTTGGAGTCCCCAGCCCTAGTTGGGGTGTGTGTGAGAAAATAAATGCCATTGATCATCCCAGTCTGTTATTTTTAGGGCTTCAGAGCAGACTAAGACACTTACCCTTCATAATATAGGGATCAGAGGTTACATAAACACATTAATTTACTGTGTACAATAGTTGGTATGGTAAACGATAAAACCTACCTATAGTGCCCTAACCGGTTTGGTTTTGGTGGATAGAGCGTCGGCCTGCAGACTGAAAGGTCCCAGGTTCGATTCTGGTCAAGGGCATGTACCTTGGTTGCGGGAACATCCCCAGTAGGAGGTGTGCAGGAGCTGGTGTTCGATGTTTCTCTCATCGATGTTTCTAACTCTCTATCCCTCTCCCTTCCTTTCTGTAAAGAATCAATTAAAAAAAAAACCTAATGATAGTGTTAGTAAAGAAAACATTTTTGGGTAGGATACTTGAGAAGCAAAAATTTTTTAATTGTTTTATGAGAGTGGAATTTTTCCTTTGTTATTTGTGATTTAGGGACTAAGAAAAGCAAGATGGGATTAAAAGCAGACGGAACATCTGGACCAAAGTCATATATGTAGGAAATTCAAGTAGTATATAGACAGCAGTAAATGTCTGTAGAAGGCAGATAAAAACTAAAATTGGAGAGAGGCCCTGACCGGTTTGGCTTAGTGGATAGAGCGTCGGCCTGCGGACTGAAGGGTCCCAGGTTCGATTCTGGTCAGGGGCGTGTGCCTTGGTTGCGGGCACATCCCCAGTGGAGAGTGTGCAGGAGGCAGCTGATCGATGTTTCTCTCCCATCGATGTTTCTAGTTGTCTGTCCCTCTCCCTTCCTCTCTGTGAAAAAATAAAATATATTTTTAAAAAATAAAATAAAATTGGAGTGAGGACAGTCCATTCTAAGTTTGCAGAGTTACTATAGTAAAAAGAACACTAGGATCAGAACTTGTATCAGGCTATATGCTATATAACTATCATTTACTGTCTGACTTTGGGGAAATATCCTTGATAAGCTTGGAGAAAATACCACTGATACAGCTCATGGCCTGCTTAAACTTTTATCATTACCTCATTCTCAGTCATTTTCTTAATACTGAATCTCATTTAAATAAAAAGTTAATACCTAGGCCAGCCCTTTCACTGTTGATTGTAAGAAAGATCAAAGGAGAAAGCACACACTGTACTATCACATCCAATATAAAAGAGGTGAGATCTGAAAGGCAATTACTTTGGTCTTGGTTTTTGTACATTTAGGAAAAAAATACGAGGTAAGGTGACAATGCTAGAGTAGCACTCGCATAATAGAACATAATTGGCGTTTGCTTCAGAAGAAATTGGGAAGTTGTATTAAAAGCCAAAAATAGCTCACACACTGATCAGATTTCTACCTAGAAACCTAGCCTTAGATTCTAGAGAACAATCCAAATTATGCTAAAATTACATTAACATTCACTACATACTGCCTTGTTTGCAACAACAAAAAATGAGAAATGCCTGAAATTTCCAATAAAAGGAAAATGGCTCCATTGTTACATCCATTTGTTGGAATATGATGCAGCCATTGCATAAAAGTTATAAAACCATATAAAATCCTTAATACCTAATATTAAATATATAAAATTTAAAAACTAATTTTTATTATACAAAAAAGTCAGAAGGAAATACTGTCTACTCTTGAACATAGGTCTAAAATGCAAAGGTCCTCTTATACACAAGTTTTTTCAATATACAGGCAGCACTCTGTACCCACAGGTTTCACATCCATGGATAGAACAATTGCAGATAGAAGACAGTATTTTCAACCTATGGTTGGAAACTTGCAAACATAGAATGCTGATTATAAGCATTTTTTTTACATCATTTAATATAAGGGACTTGAGCATATGCAGATTTTAACCTGCAGGGGTCTTTAAGCCAATCCCCAAGGATATCTAGGGATGACTTAAATATTGGGGAGCGTCAAAAATTATACATGGATTTTTTTGACTGTGCAGGTTGTAGGCATCCTATCCCTCACGTAGTTCAATGGTTAACTGTAAATGCCAGTAACAGATCAAGTGTGGAGTATGGATCATTTTCTCCCTTGTTATTTTCCAAAATATCCAGCAATATGCTTTAGTTAAAAAAAAAAGTTCAGAATTTAGATGCAATACATGTTACCGGTGTGCAGAACTGGAAAGAGAAAAAGATGGATTTAGTCTCTAATCCAAGTTTTTAGTTGTGCCTACAGTTTAACACAATATAGAAAGGGACTCTGAATATTTTAAAGGTCAGAAACATAGAGTGGCTCTTATATTCACTGAACTGAATGTATGAGGTGTTTTGGATCAGAAAGTACTTGAAATCCTCTCTACCAACTAAGTAGAAAGACAGCTATAAGTTACTAAAATGAATTCTTGGGGAAGTAATAGGAGTGCAGATTTGATCCAAGAGTAGCAGAGGTCAGAAGGGTGGAGAGACAAGGCCAGACTGTTGCACCCTTCTCAGAAGTCTCCTCCACAGATCCATCTGGTGGAGAGGCTCCCAACTTACATGCTTCTCCTTCATAGCAATACTCTATGAACATATGTCTTGAGATTTAAGTCAGACTGAATCTATCTTAGTTGTGATGCCCAAGGAAATATGACCCATGATTGACTGAAATACACCAAAAACCAGAGAATGTAGTTTCAGAGCAACAATAAAATGAAAGAAAACAGCTCATGCAGAATCATGTCAAAATGATGGGGCTTTATTTCTGTGGATCCTTTGGTGTCGAATAAGGTGTGGACTCTGTCTAAAGCTTTCCCCACATTCAAGACATTTATAAGGTCTTTCTCCAGTGTGAGTTCTCTGGTGTATAATGAGGGTTGCACTCTGACTGAAGCGTTTCCCACACACGGAACATTCATAAGGCTTCTCCCCGGTGTGGGTTCTCTGATGTTTAGAGAGGTCAGAGCACCGTTTGAAGCTTTTCTCACATTCTTCACATGTATAGGGTCTTTCCCCTTTATGGATTCTCTGATGTCTAAAACGGTTGGAAATACGGCAGGTCTCCCCACATTCAGTACATTTATAGTGTTTTTCTCCTATGTGGATTCGTTGATGCCGATTGAGATGTGAGCTCTGTCTGAAGCTGTCCCCACATTTGGGACATGTGTATGGCTTTTCCCCTGTATGCGTCCTCTGGTGTTTAATCAAGGCAGCACTCTGACTGAAGCTCTTCCCACAATCTTTGCATTCATAGGGTTTCTCCCCAGTGTGGATTCTCTGGTGTTTCAAGAGGTCAGAACGCTGTTTGAAACTCTTTCCACAGTTATCACATTTATAAGGTCTTTCTTCACGGAGCTGCCTCTGGGTCTGAAAAAGGCCTGAAGTATGGAAATTTTCCACATTGTCAATAGATTTGTGAGGTTTCACCACCTGAAATTTCACTATATCTAAACTCTGTTTGCACTTGTTGCCTCGTTCAGCACCATTAACAGACCTCTCTGCTATCAGGCCATGCTGACAAAGAACCAAGTTTGAACTTCTGGCACTATTCCCAATTTCATTATTTTTGGAGTCTCCCTCTTCTGTGGGAACATTCTTGAGATCTGAGATGCTGGTGAGTCTTTGCTCCTCAGGAGAATTTTCAAGTTTCAGGAATAAAGGGTTTCTTGAATGCTTTTCTACCATCTCATGGGTGTCACCGCATTTGGACAACAGGGGAGCAGTCCCCTGGGATCCTTCTTGTAGCTGCATCTGTGGCTCTACTTCTAGAATTTCTTGCTTTGGAATCAACTCTTTGTTCTCTGTTCTGGTTTCCAAACCTGAAACATTAAAATACAAATTGCTGACATTTCATCCTGTACAAGAGTGAAATAAACGAGTGCTAGCAGAAAAATAGCCCCATCAATAACATTTTTAATCTCGATGAAACCACTCCTGAAGTTGAATTGTTTTAGTTAACCTGTCAGATGTGTTCATTTTTCTGTACAAACCACATTTTTTTGCTGTTATACTTCTGCACTTCTGCCTGCACCTACCAACCCATCTCTTAAACCCCTGTCCCACTCCTCTGTTCTATGAGTCACCATATTATGACAGGCAAATTTGGAAGAGTGTCAAGAGAGGTGGTATAGCTTTTATCCTATGGCTGAAGAATGGTCTGACAAAGAGAAATTTTATTCATGATGAGTATTAGACATACAAGGCGCCTCCATCCAATGTCTGAAGGCAGAGTCTGTGTGGGAGATATATCTAGTACTTATTGAAAGTCTATAATGGAACAGTCAAGACACCAGAGCCTATCCCCCAATACAGAATTCTTACAGTTTACTCTCCAAGAACGCCAGACCAGATAAATTCTGGATCAGGGACATCAGGCACAGTTAAAGAACAGGTGACAGGTACCATTAGCATATCAGGACAATCAAGTGAAAACTAACACACTAATTGGTAAAAACCCAATGTACTGTCCTCAAGCTCTAACTACTGGCTCCAAAGCTATGTTCTCCAGGCAGAAAGGACAGAAAAACATTTTTTAAATCCTCACCTGAGGATATGTTTATTGATTTTGAGAGAGGAAGGGGGAGAAACATTGATCATTTGCCTCCCATTATGTGCCCCTACCAGGGATCAAAACTGCAACCTCTTTGGTGTACAGGATGCTCCAACCAACTGAGCCACCTGGCTGGGGCAAGGGCAGAAATCTTTATGGCAGGAATTTCATAGGCTTATTCCCTATTGTATCCCCATCCAGAATAGCACCTGGTTTACTGCAGATACTCAATAAAATATTTGTTGAATAACCTCTTATTGACATATTTGTTGGAAAATAAAGCTAAGGAGATCTCATAGAAAGCGAAATAAAAGATAAAGAAATAGGAAGGGGATCAGGGGACTTGACAGATCAGTCCATGAGTTCCAACATCCAAATGAAAGAAATCCCAGAAACATAATAGAAATGAGATAAAAATAAGTAGACAAATAAAAAAATATTATAGAAAATTTCTCACAACTCAAAGATATGAGTGTCTATGTTATTAGGGCCTGCCAACTACTCGGAACAATGAATGGGGGAAAAACACCTACCTCCCATTAAGCCGTATCCATTGTGAAATTTCACAGCAGAAATAAAAGCTTCTAAAGGCTTCTATGCAGGACAAACAGGTTGAATGCCAAGGATAAAATATCACAGTGACATAAGATTTCTCAATAGCAACATGGCAAGCGAGGCAGAAAATTAAGTCTTCAAAATTCAAACATATTATTTCTAATATTGAATGCTATATCCAGCCACACTATAATACAAATGTAAAAGAAGACTAAATATATTTTTGACATTGACAAAGTTTCAAAAAATTTAGCTCCCAAGTATGTTCTCTGGAACACACTAGAAGAGTTCTCCATCAAATCAAGGGGGTAAAACAAAGGAAGAAAATTGTATGGGATCCAGGGGGGAAAAACGGAATTCCTAGGGTGATAGTAAAGAAGAGTCTTGGATAACAGGTCTGGAGAGGAAGCCTCGGGGGAATCTCTCCAAGTGGATATGAAAATGATGGCATATCTGATATATGTGAACATGCAGAAAGTAGTTTTACATTTCTAACTAAAAGCTTGTGAGTGAACTAGTGTTCAGTAGTTAGAAGAGTAAGCACATGCAAAATGAGGCATTTTTAATTCCAGAGAAAACTGTAAAAGGAAAGTGTAAAAGCTGTAAAAGCAAAGTTATTCAATATGTGGATAAGTGTAGATAGTATTTTGTTTTTTTAGATTAAATTGTTGATATGTTTTTATTGCCATTTTGTTGTTAATATTTTTATTTTTTTCCTTTTTTATTTTACTTTTTTTAAATAAATCTTTATTGTTCAAGTTATTACAGTTGTTCCTCTTTTTTCCCCCATAGGTCCCCTCCACCTGGTTCCCACCCTCACTCCCCACTGTCCTTGTCCATGGGTGTATGACTTTTGGCCAAACTTTTCCCTCCCTCCCCCCGCCCCCTGAGAATTGTCAGTCCACACCCTGTCACTTTGTTGTTCATAATTTTTATCTTTACCTTTTTCTTCTTCTCCCTCTTCTTAAAGAATACCCTTCAGCATTTCATATAATACTGGTTTGGTAGTGATGAACTCCTTTAGCTTTTTCTTGTCTGTGAAGCTCTTTATCTGACCTTCAATTCTAAATGATAGCTTTGCTGGGTAGAATAATCTTGGTTGTAGGTTCTTGCTATTCCTCACTTTGAATTTTTCTTGCCACTCCCTTCTGGCCTGCATAGTTGTTGTTGTTTTTTTTAATGTATTTTTAAAATATATTTTTGATTTATTTTATTTATTTTACTTTTTAAAAATCTTTATTGTCCATATTACAGTTGTTCCTCTTTCCCCCCCATAACTCCCCTCCTCCCAGTTCCCACCCCCACCATCTGCCCTTACCCCACCCGTCTTCATCCATAGGTGTACGATTTTTGTCGTCTCTTCCCATACCCCCAACACCCCTTTCCCCCTGAGAATTGTCAGTCCACTCCCTTTCTATGCCCCTGATTCTATTCTATTCACCATTTCATTCTGTTCATCAGATTTTTTATTCACTTGATTTTTAGATTCACTTGATATGTATTTGTTGTTCCTAATTTTTATCTTACTTTTTCTTCTTCCTCTTCTACTGGTTGCTTGGTGATGAACTACTTCAGCTTTTTCTTGTCTGTGAAGCTCTTTATCTGACTTTCAATTCTGAATGATAGCTTTGTTGGGTAAAGTAATCTTGGTTGCAGGTTCTTGCTATTCATCACTTTGCATATTTCTTGCCACTCCCTTCTGGCTTGCAAAGTTTCTGTTGAGAAATCAGCTGACAGTCGTATGGGTACTCCCTTGTAGGTAACTAACTGCTTTTCTCTTGCTGCTTTTAAGATTCTTTCCTTGTCTTTTGCCCTTGGCATTTTAATTATGATGTGTCTTGGTGTGGTCCTGTTTGGATTCCTTTTGTTTGGGATTCTCTGCGCTTCCTGGATTTGTAAGTCTATTTCTTTCACCAGGTAGGGGAAGTTTTCTGTCATTATTTCTTCAAATAGGGTTTCAATATCTTACTCTCTCTCTTCTTCTGGCACCCCTATAATTCTGATGTTGTTATGCTTGAAGTTGTCCCAGAGGCTCCTTACACTATCTTCATATTTTTGGATTCTTTTTTCTTTTCCAGTTGGGTGTTTTTTGCTTCTTTGTATTTCAAATCTTTGACTTGATTCTTGGGATCCTCTAGTTTGCTGTTGGATCTCTGTATATTATTTTTTATTTCAGTCCGTGTATGCTTAACACATTTTTTGCAGGAAACGAATAAAATCGGACCCACCAGGGAGACTGTCAATGGACATGAGGAAACATACATTGGAACCTCTAGTTGGAACCGGCAAAAATAAAAATGTTTTACATTGTTGTCGTGTGTGTGCCGCTCATAAACTACGCAGTGAAATGCAGTACATGTGCAAGTTTTGTAATGTACCCCTGTACAAAGGAAAAGTGTTTCAAATGCTACCACACAGTGAAGCACGCGATTTGGTGGGAAAATGCTCGATTACAAAGTGTTAATTTCTAGCTGGTCCCTTTTCATATCCTCGAGGGTCTCACTAAATTTATTAGCGGTTTCTAGAAAATTCTTGAAAAACCTTATAACCATGGTTTTGAACTCTATATCCAGTTGTTTGCTTTCCTCCATTTGTCATTTGTGACCTGTTTCTTTGTCTCTGCATTTTGGCTGCTTCCCTGCGTTGATAGAGTGGCTTTCTGTGCTAGGTGTCCTCAGTTGCCAGTCCTCTCCGCGAGCCCTTTCCACGCACCTTTGTACCTCTGTACTTTACTTCTGTACCTCCTGAGTCTCAGCGTGCTTTTCTCTTTCTAGAAACGGATACCACCCAGAACCACAGGAAGGCTGGCTGAGTAGAAATTCCTATCAGTGATAGCATTAGCAGTCAAGGCTTAACTACAACAAGACTGTGCACAAAGTCCACAAAGGGACTTTGTAACACTTTGTAACCAGCTGGAAATTAACAATTCCACTGTAGAATTTCCACTCAGCCAGCCTTCCTGTGGTTCTGGGTGGTATCCGTTTTTTCTTTTCGTTGTGGTTTTGAAATGGAGGCAGCAATTTCAGGTGTTTACCTATGCTGCCATCTTGGTTTCTCTTGGCCTGCATAGTTTCTGTTGAGAAATCAGCTGACAGTCGTATGGGTACTCCCTTATAGGTAACTAACTGCTTTTCTCTTGCTGCTTTTAAGATTCTCTCTTTGTCTTTTGCCCTTGGCATTTTAATTATGATGTGTCTTGCTGTGGTCCTGTTTGGATTCCTTTTGTTTGAGGTTCTCTGTGCTTCCTGAACTTGTAAGTGTATTTCTTTCACTAGGTAGGGGAAGTTTTCTGTCATTACTTCTTAAAATAGGGTTTCAATATCTTGCTCTTGTGTGTGCCTCCATACCTACACACTTCCACACCTCTGCACCTCCTACCGGACTCAATGTGCTTTTCTCTTTCCTTCTAGTTGTAGAATTTCCACTCAGCCAGCCTTCCTGTGGTTCCGGATGCTATTCGTTTTGTCATTTAGTTGTAGTTTTAATGTGGTTGTACATGGCAGTAAGTTCAGGTGTTTATCTATGCCGCCATCTTGGTTGTCATCCCCCCTCTTTTTTATATATATATTTTATTGATTTTTTACAGAGAGAAAGGGAGAGGGATAAAGAGGTAGAAACATTGATGAGAGAGAAACATCAATCAGCTACCTCCTGCACACCTCCTACTGGGGATGTGCCTGCAATCAAGGTACATGCCCCTGACTAGAATCAAACCTGGGACCTTTTAGTCCACAGACAGACGCTATATCCACTGAGCCAAACTGGTCTGGGTTGTCCTCCCCTTCTTTTATTTATTTATTTTTAATATATACATTAAATATACTAGAGGCCCAGTCACAAATTCAAGCACCAGTGGGGTCCCTCAGCCTGACCAGTGGGATCAGGCCAAAACCAGCCCTCCGACATCCCCCGAGGGATCCCAGATTGCAAGAAGGCGCAGGCTGGGCCAAGGGACACCACTAGTGCATGACTGGGGCCAGGGAGGGACTTGGGAGGTTGGCCAGCAGGGGAGGGACCACAGGAGGGCTCCAGGGCATAACTGGCCAGTCTTGGTCAGTCCCAATCAGCTGGACTCCAGCAGCAAGCTAACCTATAGATCAGAGTGTCTGCCCTCTGGTCGCACATCATAGCGAGCAGTTGAGTGGCCTTAGCATATCATTAGCATATTACACTTTGGTTGAATGGCCAACTGGTCAACCAGACACTTAGCACATTAGGCTTTTATTATATAGACTATAATAAAATATATATATTTTGAAAAGAAACATAAATTGCCCAGCCGGCGTGGCTCAGTGGTTGAGCATCAACCTATGAACCAGGAAGTCACGGTTCAATTCCAGGCAAGGGCACAAGCCCGGGTTGCAGGCTCCATCCCCAGTGTGGGGCGTGCAGGAGATGGCCAATCAATGATTCTCTCTCATCATTCATGTTTCTATCCCTCTCTCTCCTTCTTCCTTCCTCTCTGAAATCAATGAAACTATTTTAAAAAATAAATAAAAGAAACATAAATGATGAGATGGAATCACTGATTGGCTGTGTCCTGCATGCCCCACACTGGAGATCGAGTCCACAACCCAACATGTGCTCTGACTGAGAATCAAACTGTGACCTCCTGGTTCATAGGTCGATGCTCAACCACGAGCCACGCCTGCTGGGCTCTTCTATTTTTAAAAGGAATACTTAGACTACTTGTTAAGACATCATGCCATCAGCTGAATACCAGATGTTGGCAAGGATATGGAGAGAGAAATCTTGTGTACTGTTTATATCCTTCTGGACAGCAAGATGGGCAAATATCCCCAAGTATATTCTTGTCAGAAATTCCTACATATGACCACAGAGAGAAAGACACAAGAACATTCAGTGTACTGTTGGTAATGGTGAAAAACTGGAAGCCTTAATCTCCATTGACAGGAAAATGGATAAATGAACTTAGGAATATTCTACAATGTATATATGGATGTTAAAATGAATAAACTAGAGCGATATATATCAATGTGGATGAATCTCAAAATGTAGTGTTGGGAAAAAGGCAAGATGCAATAGAATCATACAGTAAAATATATATCATAAAAACATGTTAAAGTAGTATATATATGTTTATATGATCACATTTATATATTTACATATATATATACACACACATATATACACATATATATAGAGGGAAAGAGTGTGTGGCTACATGAATATGTAGAAAGAATATAAAACATGCGTGGAAATGATAAATACCACAAGATACTGGTTACCTCTGGAAAAGGAGGGAAGCCAGCAGCTTTCAAGGAAGGTACCCATATAGCTGTAACACATTTTTATTTTAAAAAAATATGGCCCTGGTCGGTTTGGCTCAATGGATAGAGTGTCAGCCTGCGGACTCAAGGGTCCCAGGTTCGATTCTGGTCAAGGGCATATACCTTGGTTGTCGGCACATACCAGTGGGGAATGTGCAGGAGGCAGCTGATCGATGTTTCTTTCTCATTGATGTTTCTAACTCTCTCTCTCCCTTCCTCTCTGTAAAAAAATCAATAAAATATATTTTTTAAAAAAAGAAGCCAATATGGCTGATATTAAAAGCTGATAAATCTGGGTGGAAGGTACACAAGTGTCCATTATATTTTTTATACTTCTCTGTATTTTATTGAAAATGAATTAAAACAAGAAGCTGAATCTGTCACCTAACAAAAAGGTCTTAACTGACTTAAGGTCACAAAAGAGAACCCAGGACTCTTAACCTATTTCTGTGAGTGACAGACTGGCTCGGGGATCAAACTGAAGCAAACCCTTCACAAATGACACACAGCTAGAAACAAGGCAAGTCATAGCACTTACTTGGTAGGACTGTGTTCCCATAATCCTTCAGCATGCCCTCCCTGTGGAAGTCCCTCTGAATTGGGTCCAGATGCTCCCACTCCTCCCAGGTTACAGGTACATCCTTGACCTTCACCAATCCCTGAAACAACAAGAGACCTCCTCTCAGCACCTGCTGTCCCAGGATAGCCTTACCACTAGTCTCAAGATAAGGCTAGACTCAGCAGGCCAATACTGAGGAGGAAGCACTGAGAATGAAGTAACAAACACTTCTGTTGAGCCTTTACCAGTGAACCTGGTACTGACTGGGTAGTTTCAAAATGACCAAAAACAGAAGCTGCCATTCTCTTGCAATCCCAAAAAGCCATTCTGTGGACTGTGTACACTAACTTGGGGTAAGAGCAAAATAACTATTTTAGTTGCATCACTATGATTTATCAAAATGGAAATCTGATATAGATTAAAAATGTATAGATAACCAGACCAGAGAGTCCTAAATTCCAATGCTGGTTCTAACAGTTTCCTCATGTGTGAAATGGATATAAATATCTGTCTTAAGAAGATGAAGGTACCTCATCAACAGCAGGTACTCAATAAAATTTCCTTTCCCTTCCTTGACCATTGCACAATAAGATGATTACCCAACAAGATGATCTTTTGAAGACTTATCTTAATGTAAGTTGACTATTTACAGAAGGTAAAGCCACAATTCTTAGGGAAGGTTCTAAAACTGGTGCAGAGACATTGTCCAGTGATGACTCACAAACTGACTCCAAAGATCTCACACTCAATGTGAGGGAAGGAATTTTTTTTTTTATTTTCTACTATGTTTTGATAGGTTACTAAAAAACTTTCTGGTTGTGAGATTGCCCTCTGGGTGTCAGCTAATTCTTAAAGAGAAAGGTTCAGTTGAAACTGGTTAATCTAGAGCCCTATCTTCTCTGTGGGGCCTGCACACCCAAGGAGGCAAGATTCCTCTGCCTTAATCATCCCAAGGTCAGGTACTCAAACAACTAGGAACCACGGCATAATTTACGACTGGAAGATTTAAACTAAGCAATACTATTGTTTACCCTGCCATGCTCTTCCTTTCCCTCTGAAACCCCAATTTAGACTCTGGCCTAACTTTTCCCTAGCTCCTGTCATCTGCCTCCTGACTATCTGGTGTCTTTCCCATGAGGTTCCTGTGTAGCATGCTGTGCCTCCTGTCTCCAGGACCTGAGTTTAGTACATTTCACACTCTCTCCCCTCACCCAGCCTCTCCTCCATCTCTGTGTAAAGGAAAACCACACTCCTATGTGTATTTTCTCCTCTTAATACTTCATTACAAACTATTTCACTTCTAACACCAGGTGTGTGTTTCCACTTGTCAAGCAATTCTCCAACACCACCTGGCTGTATCCTACAGTTTAACTCAATTCTGACACCATGCACTTGGAGATGTGTTCAGATCCCACAGGTTAAGGGATCAGTCCTACAAGACTGCCCCCTTTCCAACTTCAGATGCTAACTTGTAAGCCCACCACCTGTTTCTGACCAACGAGCTTTAGATCAGAGATTCCCTTGACCCTCTCTTTGGATTCAAAATTAATTTCCGGGCACTTTCAGAACTCAGGAAAACAATTTACTTACTTAGATTACCAGATTATTATAAAAGGTTATAACTCAGAGAGAAACAAGATGGCGGCATAAGGTAAACACCGTAAATGCAGCCGTGAACAACTATTTCAGAAAAACCACTAAAAGAACACACGGACACCACTCGCACCCACAGGAAGGCTGGCTGAGTGAAAATCCTACAACTAGAAAAGAGTCTGAGACTCAGAGGAGCAGCGGAAGCAAAGTACAGAGGTACAGAGGCGCGCGCACGGGGCTTGGGGAGAGGGCTGGCGCTGGAGGCCAAAACGGAGAGAGTCACAAGTTCCCAGCGGCTCTGAACTCCAGTTCCAGGCGAGTTTCTGAGGACCCAGACACCCGGAGAAGGGGGACTGACTGGCACCGGGAGGAAATCCAAAGCGGGTTTCTCTCAGCGTTGCTTGCAGCAATTACCGTGGGACACAGAGACCTGGTGTCTCTCAGCGCAGGGCTGAGAAGCGCCATAGCTATTTGCTCCG
>PVJC01042352.1:0-14972 GCA_004026665.1 Murina feae
TGGCTTACCCTGTCTCGGAGAAACGGTTAATTTTACTATTTCGCTTTTATTAGTTTAGATATGAAAGAATGAAATAGCAACATTTGCCACAACATGAGTGGACCTTGAGAACATTATGCTAAGTGAAATAAGTCAGACAGAAAAAGCCAAGAACTACATGATTTCACTCATATGTGGGATATAAAACTGAAATTTGTGAACACAAACAGCAGAGGGGTGGTTGCCAGAGGGAGGTATTGGGCAGGGAAGGAGGTTCTAATATAAAGTGACGGGAGAAGATGTGACTTTGGGTAGTGGGCACATGGTGCAATATACAGATCTTGTAACATAGAAACCCACACCTGAAACCTCTATGCTCATGTTGACATATGTCACCCCAATCAATTTAATAAATAAATATTAAACATAAATAAATGAAATTCCATTGTAAGTAATTAAAAAATAAATTTTGTTTTTATCTTGAAAACTATGGCTATTTTAAAATAAATCTTATTTCTGTTGACCTGTAATGGATTGTGTTGTTATTTAAGTGAATTAGTAGATAAATCTTTAAAAGTTTTATCAGTTTGAATTTTTTAAATGTAAATTTCAAGTGCCATCACTCACATAAACAAAAGTTCTTTGGGGACCTCAAAAGTTTGTACGTGTGTGAATGGGTCCTTAAGACCCAAATTTTGGGAACTGACATCCTAGACCTTCTCTGTCACCTCTTTGATTTTCTCTGTGCTCAGAGTGATGTGCTACTTTTGTTTTTAACCTGCAAATGTGCACCACCCCAGAGAGCATTGCATTTCAGAGAGTGATCACATTACATTATCAGCTGAGATTTCGCAGGGCTAAGGAATTTGGGATTTTGAAGGTTTAATGACTTGCAGCATAGAAAGCCATGCTGTGAAAAACAATACCAAGCAGCTGGGGAGACCTCAATGCCCATTGAGAGTTGCCCTTGGATGTGTCAATCTTTCATCCTGTATTCATAGAACCTGTAACTGTCACCCTTCCATTAAGGAAGACCTGGGCTGGGCCCATGTGGATTGCTTGCACAGTTCTCCTGCAAAGGGCATTCTTCAATGGTGGATTGGGTTCATGGGGTTGCCTCCTCAGAGCTGTATCTTATTACTCTGAGATGACCCATTAGTTGCCCTCAAGACCCAAGCAGACATGTTAAGCTCTCAGTTTGGTAGCCCATATAGAGATAGCCAGAAGGGAATCCCCCCTTTCTCCCCTTTCATCCCCTCAACCCCCTTCCGAGACCCCTAGAGATATTTTAGTCTCGGGGTCTAACACCAAGTCCTTCAGGACTCCCAAGCAGCGGCAGGAGTGTGTTAATGTAAGAAACATTCAAACCTGTAAAGATTTTTTGTGAGTTTATTTGAGCCAAACTGTGGACAAGTGCCGGTAAGTAGAATCTCAAGGTATTGAGACAATGTGCCGGAGAATGGCTGTTTTGCTCTTAGTTTTATAAATTACCATCCAAGGAGGAGATGTTATTGGGTTACATGGAATCCTTTGGTGACACATTAGGGAAGTGGGAGGTGAGATAAAGCAAAGCGGGGAAACCTCTGGGATTGGATAAAAAAGTAAAATTATAGGCCTGTGCGCTTCTTTTACATAGGTGGGTACAGGATAGTTAACAGTCAACAATGAACAGATCATAATAACAATGAGGGAATCCATGGCCCCCTCCACCCTGGCACTTCAGTTGTGCCCTGAGGGGTCTGGAAAAAAGGGAAGTTACAAGTTACCCTGAAGTTCCTAGATGCAAAAAGACAATAGGCTTAGTTAAGATCAAAGCTGATCTTTGTCAGGAAATACACCGGTCTAGGACATGACTATCCACTACAGACTGCTTTTTAATTTTAAAAGTTTTAATTTCAGACAATCCTTTGTGGTTACTTTAGGTCTCTGAGTTTGCAAGGCCTTCACAGAGGCCTTGCCTGAGCTCTCCAGGTTAGCATATTTTTCATCCACAAGTGCCAGACCACCAGACCCTCTGATTTCTACTGGGCGGGTGAGTCACTTTATTTTGGGGAGAAGGGCATGAACAACCAAGACTCTCAGCTCCCCATGGGGCCACCAAAATGAAAGGTTATGGGTGGTGCATGCGGGAAGGGTAAACTGCCATCTCAGATGGCGGATAAAGAAAAATTGAATTTATTTAAGGGAAGGAGATGGGGAATGGAATACCCCAAAAGAAGGGCTGCACAGCCCCGAGCCAAGGGAGTTGTTCATCCTTATATGCAGTCACTGGCAGGAAGATTTTGTGGTCTGGGGCTGAAGTGGTGGGCTTGGAATGCAGATGGAATGCAGGTGTGTGATCAGGTAGGTGTCTTTAGGACAGATTCAGTTCCTTACATGGTCTGACTTCTGGTGTCCAGCAAGTTTTTCCCGGCCTTTGTCCTCCTGTGGCTGCAAGGTTACATATGAACCATCAAAGATTGTATTTCCCTACAGTCCTAACATTTCCCTTCTCTTTCTGTTCATCTTATATTTTCCAGTCATTTTTACTGGGAAAGATGCTTTGGTCCTTTGTTTCTATCCAAAAAAAGTAAGGTTGTTGGATCTCTTGCTTATGTAACACCTTCCATCATTAGATACAGGGAAGGTATTTATTGATTTGAATCCATCCCACCTCCATGGGGATAGCATTGCGATGTCATGGATAAAGGCTACACTGCTGATTCTAACCTGGACAATCTTTATAAGTCTCAATTTCCCCAAACAATAAAATAAGAACCTCAAAGGAGATTGGTAAGAGATTGTTGTCTAAAGACATGTTAGAGAACCATCAGTTACAACCTCTTCACCTCCACTTACTAAATGAAACCTTCAGCAAATCACTTTATGACCCTCAGCCTTAGTTTTTTAACCTGTAAAATATAAGTATAATAATATATACAGTAGAAAGTATTAATAAATATAAGGAACATGTATAATAACAACAGAGCCATGAAAGGGCCCAGAAAAGAAACTACCATTTTAAAGTGTCTATTTTAGTGTTTTGTGGGTTTTTTGTTTGTTGTTTTTTTTTTTAGTTTATGAACACAGTTGTACAACCATGACCACTATCTATCTAATTCCAGAACATTTTTGTGATTCCTAAAGAGGAACTCCTTATCTCTAAGCAGTCACTCTCAATTATTTTCTCTGTTAAGTCCCTGATAATTGCTAATCTGCTTTCTGTCTATGGATTTTTCTATTCTGGACATTTCTATATAAATAGAATCATATAAAATGGCCTTTTGGGACTTTTTCTTTCATTTAATATAAAGTTTTTATGATTCATTCATGTTGTGACATGGATCAGTTTTTTTATTTTTTTTCATTGCCAAATAATATCCCATGGTATGGATATAGCACATTTTGTTTATTCATTAGTTGATAGAGGTCTGATGTTTTTATATTTTTCGGCTTTCATGAAGAATGATATGATGAACATTCATGTAAAGGTTTTTGGGTGGACATATATTTTCAGTTATCTTGACTATATACCTAGGAGTGGAATTGCTGGGTCATATGGTGACTCTGTTTTTAACATTTTGAAGATATGCCAGACTTTTCCAAAGTGGCCGCACCATTTTACAATTCTACCATAATGTGTAAGGATTCCACTTTCTCCATATCCCCATCAGCACTTGTTATTGTTGGTCCTTTTAATTCATGTTTATTCTTTCACTTATTTATTCACGAATTAATTACTGAGTACCAATGTGTGCTAAAGACTGCAGTATAATAGTAAGAAAATCACACAAGAAGCTTATTTAGTTTTGGCAGAGACAAATAGTAATCAAATTATAATACAAATAAAAGTAAACATGCAATTGTGAGAAGAATTACGGGAGGATAGGAGAGGAAGGGGTGGCGCATGATGCAGCAAGATTGTATGGCAGGCAGATTTGACTTTGTCCAGGGGTTCAGCGTGGGTTTTGCTGAGGAGGCAGTGATTGAGTTGAGATGTGCAAGTTGAAGGAGAATTAAGTAGATATTTGATTATGAGCAGCAGTGTTAATGTTCCCATACCTTAGTTCTTCTTTTATAATATGGAGTTAGCCAGATCCACATAACAGAGTACTTTGGGGACCTCAGTGAAAGCTATTGTTAGGCGCAGATTAGATCTCTCAATTAATGGTTCTCTGGTTCCCAGTTGTCACCTTCTTCCACCCTCCTTCACTCTCCAGATGAGGGGGGTCTCTGGACAAATGATGATGGTGTTGATGTAGGCTGTGATTTGGTGGGTGCCTTCTATGTGCTGGTGTTGTGCTAAGTAGTTGGCAACATCTAGGTCATTCTTTATACTTTATTCTTTATGCAATAGAAAGAGTCAACATGAGATTAGAAAGGAGGAGAAAATTAAAAAAAAGACAATGGGGAGAAAAGGCACAAAGTTTATATTTGAAGGAATTGGGTTTATGGTTGAAGAAATAACTCTAAGGCAAATATTTCAAAGTATATCTTCAGAAAGCACCTGAAATGGGTACTTTGTTTCAGAAAAAAAATATTTTTATGCAATTTAAATCTGTTTATACTTTGAAGTATATTTCATTTTATGAATATAGAATGTAATCTCTTTTACTTCAAATTACTTCTCTGGTATTAAACTAAATGGTTTAGCTTGATCATATATACAAACCTCCCAGTATAAGGGCCTGGATCCCAAATCTTGCTACAAATTAGTTTCTAGCCCAGGCAATAAATGGATATCTGGAACAAATTCAAAAAGGGAGACCACTTTAATTAGGTTTGAAAGTATCTCCAATCAGTTCCAGAATAGCTGCCACTGGATTGATGATGCACCTTCCAAATTGTAACTCTTCATATCCAGCTGAGGGGAGAAGTCCCCAGAGAAAGTGAGTATGATTTCTTGAAATCTAAATATTTATCTCCCCAAGGAAGTGTCCCTAGAAAATAGGGGCAAGACTGACGGAAGGAAAGTCAGCTCACCTTAGCTAAGCTTGCCAATTAGCCTCTATCTTTGTTTCCACTTAATTGCAAGAGTTCTAGAAGAAGTAATCCAATCAAACCTGCCTTGGAACAATTCCATAAGTGTAGCCTGACCCCACTAATCTGTCACTCAACAATTACATTCACTTTTACAGTTATGCCCAAATGACAGTACTGCAGGGCCTTCCCTGAGCCAGAGCTGGCACCCAGACTCAGGTTAAGTGACTTGCTGAATATGTCACTGAATTCTGAAACTCACAGAACCAGGATTCAAACCCAGTTCATTCCACCTCCAGTATTTTTAGCCCAAGGGACATCCTCAAAAGAAAATGTCAGCAATAGAAATGATGAGCGGTCATTCTATACAGATGACTCACAGCTGTTTTGAAGTTGAATCTCCTGTTAGTTTCTGTTGGATTCTCTTATCCTTATTTTCTCAGCCATAATAATGGAGTGTGACAGCATGGCACAGTGGAGGAGGCAAGGGGTTTGGAGTTGGAAAAGCACACTGCTTTCCACTTCTTAGTGGTGTGACTTTGGGCTCAACCACTCTGACCTCTGGGTAGAGAGTTGTAGTGGAGATGAAGGGAGAAAATGCCTTATAATTTTAAATTGCCATCCTCGTTAGCACCACTATAATCTAAGAGTGTCATTAAATTGGGCAAGAGAAGTCTGCAAGGTGTTTCTGAGTTATTTGGAGATGCCATATTGTGTCAGAAAGTCATAATGACATTTACCCTTGATCACTGGACAACCATCTCCTTTTTTCTTGTGTAGATGGCATAGTAATTGCAAGGAAGTTGACATCAGGGTTAGAATTCTTCAGATGCCACATTGTGCTCAGCACTGTTCCAAAGGTTTTGTGAATATTATCTCATTGAAACCCAACAAATCTATATGATTGGTAGTGCTATAATCCTCACTTCACAGATGGAAACCAAGAACAGATTGGTTCAATTTGATCCAGTTAGCCCTGCTAAATGATAACTTTCTTTCACTTATTTTCCCTTCCTTTCCTTGTTATCATCAAAGCGGTTTGACATTGGAGATTAATCTCTTTCTCCTGTGTAGACTGTCATGTGGCTTGAATCGGACTGACTAGAAGATAGTATGATAAGCAGAACAATGCGTCCCACCAAAATTTCCACTTTCTAATCTCAAGACCTTGACTATGTTACCTTACAAGGAAAAGGGGACTTTGCTGACATGATGACAGTAAAGACCTTGAGATGGGAACATTATATTAGGTTATGTGGTTGGTCCCAGTGTACTCGCAAGGGTCCAGTATCATCCAAAAGTCAGAGGAGGGGACAGAATGACAAAACAGCTGCTGGAATGATGTACTTCTGCAGATGGAACAGGAGATTAGAGCCAAGGAATGCAGGCACCTTTGGAAGGTGGGAAAGGCATGGAAATGGATTTTCCTGAAGAGCCTCCAGAGGAACCCCGTCCTGCTGACAATGTAATTTTAGTCCAGGAAGACCCATTCCATTGGGCTTCTGACCTGAGGCGCTGTAAGGCATTGGGTGTTAAGCCACTAAGTTTGTATTATTTTAAGCCATAAAGTTGATGGTCATTTGTTAAAGAAGCAATAGGAAACTAATACAAGGGATCAGACCAAATGATTTTCCATGGCAAACAATCCAATGAAAACACTGTCATAAGCATTCAAATAAGTAGAGCTCTACTGTGGACTATGGAGAAACACTCAGCATGTGTATGGCTTGTGAAGCCAGCTCCCCTGAAGTCAAGGCCACACAGCCAGGAAGTGCACTACTGCTGGGATCCAAAACCACGTCTTTCTAACCATTTCTGTCTCCCTTCTTCATAAATAGGACCTGTGTAGGGACTCACTCCCGGGCACTCAGCTGGTTGCCAGCAGAACTGGGCTGGGATTTGGTCTTCATACTCAACCTTTTTCTCAAAAGTAATAAAAGAAACTGGTTGTGAACACAGACTCATCACAGGATGGGGACTGGACCTAGTTCTTCTGCCTCTTCCACGCGACTCATTCCTGGAAGCACCTGAGTGTGGTGCTCATTCATCACTGTGACTAACCTGTCCGCACTCAGGGTCCTGTGTAAGTGATTAATTGGCATACAATAGAGCTCGATGTGAAGCAATCACTAATGAGGTGGTTAATGTTTGCTGAATGTCCTAGGAATGGACTTTGATTCCTTGTCACCACCACCCATCATTGAGGGAGAGTCCTGATACAGGGATGTTTTTTGGTGTTAATAAGGGTCAGGGTTACTCACAGTTCAGGGTTTATCCTACAGAATATCACGTCCTCCCCATGCTGAGATTAAGATGCAGCAATATGGCAAAATTGTATTTATGGGGGAGGAAGGAAACTAAATATGGGTGGTGCACCTGCGTGTATACTGAGTTATACCTAGTGCTTTAAGATTACTTCCTCCTTACTATGGCATTGTGAAGTCTTATGATTCCCTTTCCAAATGTGGAAACTGAGGCACAGATCCACTACGGAACAGGACTAGAGGTGATGCTGGGAAGCTTAGAAATGTGGGGTTTCGCGGTGAGAATACTAAAGTTGTAGTTCATACCCCCAGGCAATAATAATAATAATAATTCCATCATTGGCCAACACATAGCACGTAGTTTATTGTAACCTGCAGATGTCCTGAATAGAGCTGATCGAAATCTATTTGTGTGGTGCTGACTGAGACATTGAGGGCCGATGCAAACTATACCAGCATAGGATTCAAAGACTTGAATTGTGGTTGAGCTATTATTTTTCTTTTGTCTTGGGCAAATTAGTTCCTCTCTCTGGACTTCCTTACCTATTGAGGCAGCATAGTATAAAGAAGTAACAGATTTTGAAGACAGACAGACCTATATTAAAATTCTGGTTTAGCCTGGTATTAACTGTGGCCTTAAGCAAGTCACTTAACCTCACACCCTCAGGTCCATCATTAGGAAAATGAGGATAATGATAGGTAGTTTGTAGAGCTCCTTACAAACTGTAACTAATAAATAACAAGCATCCAGAAAGCAAGTTGGCACACACATAGTGGTTCCCGATAAGTGGTAGGTCTACCAGGGGGGATGTTTGACTAAGAAATCTCTAGATCCCTTGCAAGTCTATAATTTTAGTTTTTCAAAACCTTTGATTGCTGTTTATGGGGAAATTACTGCACAGTAAGGCTAAATGTCAAGGATTATACTTGTGTTGTCTCATTAAATATTCATCGTAATATTAGGAGGTCGGTGCTATCAAAATCCTGGTAGATAAAGGACACTTGGGCACAGAAAAGATAAATAAGCTTCCTATGTCACACAAAATACTGATGGAGCCAAGATTTGAAACTAAATATTACAGACTTCAGAACTTCCACTCTTAAAATTAAGCCCTTGTTGCCCTAACTGGCTTGCTTCAGTGGTTACAGCATTGGCCTGGGGACTCAAGGGTCCCAGGTTCGATTCCGGTCAAGGGCATGTACCTTGGTTGCGGGCACATCCCCAGTGGGGGGTGTGCAGGAGGCAGCTGATCAATGTTTCTCTCTCATTGATGTTTCTAACTCTCTATCCCTCTCCCCTCCTCTCTGTAAAAAATCAACAAAATATATATTTAAAAAATTAAGCCCTTGTTAATAACAGGTACCCTGAATATTATCACTTACATAGGAAAGGCTGGATAGCAATTTTCTTCTCTTCCTGTAATGTAGGGGGACAGATTTATTGAGTCTTTGTGAGGCCCTGGGTGGCTTCTGGACAAGAAAAACCCAGTACATACCAAACCAGTGCTTTCAATGGAAAGTTATAACTGAGCACAGTTGTCAAAGTGATGAAGAAAGAAACTCAGATGTTTGCCTATGTTCATAGCAAGTGGAAGAGTTGCCACGCAAGGCAGATGGGAACCTTCTTCTCTGAGAACCAATCAGGAATTGAGATGTTTGGGCAAGTTTCATCAGCCCAGATTTTGCTTCATTCCTCCATGCTGATTCTCAGCCATTCTGGTGGGAAAGTAGATGACTGAATTCTGTAACTATCTCCAACTTCCCAGAAAATTCACCTTTAATGAGTTTCTATAATGTGCCATGCAGACTGCAGGCAACAGGAGTACAAGAAATATAAGGACCTTGACCTTAAAAAACAAAACAAAAAAAAGCCCTAATTTGTGACATCTTCCAATTTCTGTGTTGTAAATGCTCTCACCACAGCCAATTTCAAGCTACAAATGTGATGTCACTTATCATGAAGTTGTGAAGAGTTGGGCATAGTTGGCTCGGGTGAACTGGTACAAGCTGGCTCCAGCCCACCACTGGTCCTCTGGGCTTTTAAATATGGCCTTTCCTGGGATACATGCCCCTCTTTTTGTTTAGGTAATGCCCACTCGTCCTTCAGATCACCATTCAGTTGTCACTCCCTCAGAACTTTCACCTGGACCCTTGTTGCAGATGAAAACCCCTAGAGTTTGAGAGATGTTGCTAGTCTTTTCCATTGTTTCACGAGAGACCAGTGATGAGACCTTTCTGTCAAAATGGCCCTTGGAGCGAGTCCTAAGTCCCAAGGAACTTTTGCATCAAACCAAACCCAATCTTCCCCAAAATAATTAAAAAGCATCAGACCAGCTAATATGTGCAGCACATAATACTGAAATCTCCCACACCATGTGTCTACTGTTGGATACTGAAATTGTAACATTCTTATTATTTTAAGTTATGTTAGGTTCTAACTTCCAGGGCAATTTGTATAGACATTTAGTCAAGAGTTTTGAGAATATTATAGCAGCACCCTTACCGTCTCTCTAGAGGGTGCTGAGCTGATTTGGGTAGAATAAGAGATGACTTGACCCCTTAACCTGGAACAAAATCAGAACAAAATTAAATGTTTGAACTTCAAGGGAGTTCACCCAACTTCTCCCCTATTGGTCTCGCTTGTCTCTGCCTTCCCCTCCCGATCACCACTCGTGCCCTGCTGTGGAAACATCCTGCTAGAAGTCAGCTTTGAAGGCGGGTGTTTCTGGCCTCACTTAAAATGGGAAGTACCTAGGGTCTCCAGAGGTGCTCATCTCCAGAGATTTCCATCAGACCCTGCAGTCCTGAGAGAGAGAGGAGCATTTGAAGACTTGGTGTCAGTGACTGGCCTTTTGCCCACTGATAGAACAAAAGGGAGCCACTGACTCTTCAGAGGGTCACATGTGACCGTTAGTCAACCACTGACCAGGAAATCAATTTATTTCTCATGATCTGCTCTGACACCCAAGAGCTAACTGGTGCCTTCTCTTGGGTCCGGGTGGCCTTTATTCAAAAGACCTAATAGGGACACTTTTATTGAATTCCTCGTGTGCAAATAGAATGAAAAATGGTTATCATCTTCCCCTCGTTATCATTGCTGACAGTTACAGAACTCCCACAGTGAATCTGGTGTCATGGTGAGCATTTTATATGCAGTGTCTCATCCAGTCAATGCAATGGCCTTACACATTTATGGTTTCCACTTTAAAGCGGAGCATTCCAGGGCTCAGAGAGGTTAGGAAAATCACCTAAGATCACACAGCTAGTAAGTGGCAGAATGGAGACTCAAATCCAGGTCTGCTGACAAGCCTTGTATGCTACCATAAGATACAATTTAGGAAATAATATAACTTTTTGAAAGGTTTATTTTTTTAATTGATGAGAGAGAGAGAGAGAGAGAGAGAGAGAGAGAGAGAGAGAGAGAGAGAGAAGAGAGATGAGAGAGAAACATCAATTGGTTGCCTCTGACCAGAGACCAAACCAGCAACCCACCTTCTGGTGTGTGGCATAAAGTGCCAACCAACTGAGCCACACTGGCCAGGGGAAAAATAACTTTTCAACAAATAGATCACATAGAGGCTGTATTTCCTTGCTGTCACTAACTTACTCTCAAGGAAACTTGCTGACTGTACCCTTACTATTGCAGACAGACCGAAGCAATGGGAATCCATGATTTGAGGCCTCTAGTCCAGGCATCTTTGGGGGCAATGGCAGATGCGGAATTTAACCCAAGGTCACCTTTCTTGGCCCCCTTCCTCCCATAAGGACATAATTGGCTCCTCTTTCTATTTCTCCATAAAGAGCCAAGCCAGATGATAGGATATATATAAATAGTGAAAAAATGTTTTTAATAACTTTATTCCCACTGCATATACACATGCCTCAGTTTCAACAATAGGAGATATTTGGATCTTTCGTGACTAATTTCAGCAATTTTTACTTTTCCACACATAATATCTGGAGGTCTTTTGTTTTCCATCACCACGTGGGACACATGATAGTCGTGTAGCACGAAGGTCACAAAGTTGGGAATTCTTGAAGACCATTAGAATGACAGATTCTGCCTTAAGGGTGGCCTCTGCTGCTTGTCATGGATAAATGATGCTCAAGGTGCTGAGTGGGTTCTGCATTTAGCATTCTATGGTACAATTTTATGGTACTTCCTTGGGTGCTGGGAGGAGGAGAAGGAGTCCAGGATAGTATTGATGGGCTTGCATTTGGCCTGAGAAAGTTTAGTCACAGACCAGAGTGCTCTGTTCAAATGATGGTGTAATGCTAGGGTGATTCTGGCCCAGAAACTCAGATCTGTAAGAGTTTATTGCTTATGTTTTCTTCTAGGAGTTCTGTGGATTTGAGTCTCATATGTAAGTCTTTGATGAATTTTCAAGTCAGGTAGGATGGGTCTACATCAGGAGACCTGACTATATCAGAAAGGATAACGAAATGGGAGGGTTACAGCTGGAGAGGGTTTACTTTGGGCCATGATTTTCCCCACTCTGGATTAGATTTTATTTTTCATTAACACTTGACAATATTATTTTGCATTAGTTTCAGGTGTGTAGCATAGTAGTTAGACAATCATATAATTTGTAAAGTGATCCCTCGATAATTCTAGTACCAGCCTGGCACTATACATAGTCATTACAATGTTATTGACTAGATTGACCAATACTGTACTTTACATCCCTCTGACCGTTTTGTAACTATCAATTTGAACTTATTAGTCCATTAATCCTTTTACATCCAGCAATCAACTCTTCTCCCATCTGCCAACCATCAACTCTCTGTACCTATGAGTTTATTTCTGTTATATTTATTTTGTTGTTTAGATTGCACATATAAGTGAAATTATATGGAATTTTGTCATTTTCTGTCTGACTTATTATACTTAACATAATGCTCTCTAGGTCCATTCATGTTGCCTCAAAAGGGAATATTTAATTCTTTTTTATGGCTGAGTAATATTTCATTGTATATATGTACCACATCTTCTTTATCTACTCATCTGCTGATGGGTAGCTGGGTTATTTTCATATCTTGGCTATTGTAAATAATGATGCAATGAAAATAAAGGCACATATATCTTTTCGAATCAGAGGTTTGGATTTCTTCAGGTATATACCTAAGGAGTGAAATTACTGGGTCATCAGGTAGTTCTATTTTTAATTTTTAAAGGATAGTCCACACTGTTCCATGGTGGCTGCACTGATTTATTTCCCACCAAATGTAAACAAAAGCTCCCTTTCCTTCATGTCCTTTCCAACACTTGTTTGTTGAGTTTTTGACCAGAATCATTATGACAGGCGTGAGGTAATATCTCATTTTGGGTTTATTTGCATTACTCTAATGATTATTGATGTTCGGCATCTTTACATCTGTCTACTGGCCATCTGAATGTCCTCTTTAGAGACACATCTATTCAGGTCCTCTGCCCATTTCTTAACTGGATTTTTTTTGGGGGGGTATTGAGTTATATGAGTTATTTATAAATCTTGTATGTTTACCCCTTATTGGATATATTGTTGGTGAATATGTTTTTCCATTCAGTAGGTTATCTTTTCATCTTCTTGATGGTTTCCTTTGTTGTACAAAATTTTTTAGTGTGAGGTAGTCCCATTTATTTCTTTTTCTTTTGTTTCCTTTGCCCAAAGAGATATATCAAAAAATATAATGAAGGGAAATGTAAGAGTTTATTGCTTATGTTTTTTTCTAGGAGTTCTGTGGATTTGAGTCTCACATTTAAGTCTTTGATCCATTTTCTGTGCCACGCATTCTGCATATCTTATTTTAGTTTAGTATCAGATAGATGTAGGTTCTATTTCTGAACCATCCTGACCTGGTCACTTCAGCTAGGAGAATGGACTAAAGTGATTGGACAGGCTTGTCACCTGGTTAGTTCTTTCTCTTACAGGGGATAATGACTGAATGCATTCACCTAAATCCCATAGAATGGGTTCTCCACAGTATGAATAAATCATAATAAAAAAGGTGAGGGAAAGAAGGGTTTCTAGTCCTGGGGAGACTAAACATGGCCATTCTCACAATCTCAGGTGTGGGCAAAGAAGGGAAGTGTACAACCTGTCTCATCTCAATACCCTGAAAGCCCCACTGAGGGATGGCCCACCTTGAGCTGGTGGGGGAGGGAGACTGAGGTTTCCATCAGGTCCAATGGCAGTAGTGGTGGCAGCACAGTCACTGTGGTGGCCATGAGAATCTACCTTACAGCTCTCAACTCCAGGGAGGGAGATGGGTCAAGACCCCACTGCTGTGCTCTGAATCTTTCACTGTGTTTGTGCCAAGGTCATTCTTCCCTTGATTGCTCCCAGCCAATGACTTAGCATGGCAGGCCCAGTCCTGAGAGACACAGGACTCCTCTGACAGCTAACATTGGTTTGAGGACTCCCTGATGACCCTGCCCAACTCTTCTTAGACCACAAAGTGGTCAAGGATGCTTGCTTTGGACATGTTGTTTGTCTAATGAATTCCTAGTAAATTCCTGTATGTCTTGTATTAGTTTCCTATTGTCCCTGTAACAAATTGCCACAAGCTTAATGACTTGAAACAACATAAATTTATTCTTTTACCCTCCTACCTCCCTCTTATAAGGACACTTGTGATGACACGGGGCCTATCTGGATAATCCAGAATAGTCTCCCCACCTCAATATTCTTTTTAAAAAAATCTTTATTGTTCATATTATTACAGTTGTTTCTCTTTTTTCCCCCCATAGCTCCCCTCCTCCCAGTTCCCACCCCATCCACTGCCCTTATCCCGCCCCCACTGTCCTCATCCATAGGTGTACGATTTTTGTCCAGTCTCTTCCCACACCCCCAACACTCTGTTCCCCCTGTGAATTGTCATTCCACTCCCTTTCTATGCCCCTGATTCTATTCTATTCACGAGTTTATTCTGTTTATCAGACTTTTTTTATTCACTTGATTTTTAGGTTCACTTGTTGATAGATATGTATTTGTTGTTCATAATTTTTATCTTTACTTTTTCTTCTTCTTCCTCTTCTCAAAGGATACCTTTCAGCATTTCATATAATACTGGTTGGGTGGTGATGAACTCTTTTAGCTTTGTCTTGTCTGTGAAGCACTTTATCTGACCTTCAATTCTGAATGATAGCTTTGCTGGATAAAGTAATCTTGGTTTTAGGTTCTTGCTGTTCATCACTTTGAATATTTCTTGCCAGTTCCTTCTGGCCTGCATGGTTTCTGTTGAGAAATCAGCTGATAGTCGTATGGGTGCCCTCTTGTAGGTAACTAACTGCTTTTCTCTTGCTGCTTTTAAGATTCTCTCCTTGTCTTTTGCCCTTGGCATTTTAATTATGTTGTGTCTTGGTATGGTCCTCCTTGGATTCCTTTTGTTTGGGGTTCTCTGCACTTCCTGGACTTGTAAGTCAATTTCTTTCACCAGGTAGGGGAAGTTTTCTGTCATTATTTCTTCAGATATGTTTTCTATATCTTGCTCTCTCTCTTCTTCTGGCACCCCTATAATTCTGATGTTGGTATGCTTGAAGTTGTCCCAGAGACTCCTTACACTATCTTCATATTTTTGGATTCTTTTTTCTTTTGGCTTTTCCAGGTGGGTGGGTTTTGCTTCTTCATATTTTATATCTTTGACTTGATTCTTGCAATCCTCTCGTCTGCTGTTGGATTTCTGTATATTATTCTTTATTTCAGTCAGTGTATGCTTAATTTCTAGCTGGTTCTTTTTCATATCCTCGAGGGTCTCACTAACTTTATCAGCAGTCTCTAGAAACTTCTT
>PVJC01042353.1:0-14963 GCA_004026665.1 Murina feae
GCCTGACCACGAGGCGGGGTTTTCCCTGCTTTCTGGTGGCTGGAGGAAGATGGGCAGTAGGCAAGCTTGGGAGGCAGGCCGCACCCAGCCCTGGCCATGCTCAAAAAAGAGAACAACATGCAGGGGAGGGCAAGAGTCTGAGAGATCAACATAGAGGAGGTGCCTGCTCCAAGCCTCCACGGTGTGCCTGGGGGCAGGTTCCCAGCAGGTAGACACACACAGGAGGACTGCTCTGAGCCTCAGATGCAGCTGGGGGCAGGTCCCCAGCAGGTAGACACACACAGGAGGACTGCTCCGAGCCTCAGATGCAGCTGGGGGCAGGTCCCCAGCAGGTAGACACACACAGGAGGACTGCTCTGAGCCTCAGATGCAGCTGGGGGCAGGTCCCCAGCAGGTAGACACACAGGAGGACTGCTTCGAGCCTCTGATGGGGCTGGGGGCAGGTCCCCAGTGGTGACACACACACATACACACACACACACACACACAGAAGGCGCCTGGCAGACTGGGGCCATCATAGGACATCCACTGAGGGGTCCCAGACTGTGAGAGGGCACAGGCCGGGCTGAGGGACTCCCTCCACCCCGAGTGCACAAATTTTTGTGCACCGGGCCCCTAGTATAATATAAAATATAATATAAAAATATCTATAACATATATAATTTTTTTAAAAACAGAAGATAGACTTAATATCTATAAAAATAACATTTCTAACAGGGCTTGGAAAAAAATAGATCATTGGGGTGAGAGTTGTCTTTTGAAACTTTCAAAAATGAAGTGAATAATCACTTGGTGATTGGATTAGAACAGTGGTTCTCAACTGAGGCTGATTTGACCCACAGGGACCATATGGCAAATGTCTGGAGATAGTTTTGGTTGTCATACCTGGAGGATGCTACTGGCATCTAGTGCGTAGAGGCCAGAGATACTGCTAACCATCTTACACAGTAGCACCCCTCACACACACCCAAATAAAGAATTATCTGGCCCAAAATGTCAGTAGTGTCACAGTTGAGACCCTTGGTCAAAAGATTTCTGAAGGTAGTGAATTCCTTGGAACTTACTTTTGTGAGTTTTAAACTTCTCCTTATAACATTTTTTATATTTTAATCCCTACGCATTTTTACAATAATTAGAATAGCTTTTACTTCCTTCTGTGAGCCCTATCGTTGTATTATAATCACTGTAGAAATAAGTTTCATCATTTCCAAGGAAAACTAGGAACAGTACAGGGGTGGGCAAAAGTAGCTGTACAGGTTGTGAGTATGCAAAACAGAGTTTATTCTTATATTATTATAATCGTAGTCTTTTTTCATACAGACAACTGTCAACCTATCTTTGCCCACCCCTATATTGTTGTTCAAATTTTTCTTGAAACTTAGAAATTTATTTAATTAATTAATTTATTTTCACAGAAGAAAACCCATGTAGACTGATACCCTGGGGAAGAATTTGGGAAAAGAACTTTACAGATAACTTAAATGAAGAAGACACCATTTTTAAGCAACTGGGATTTTTAAAAATAACTATTTTTGAATGCCAGTGGTGCTATCGTTGTGACAGTTCATGTTCATATTCCTGTCCTCCAGCCTTACCTCTGGTAAGGCAGATTTGTTCCTTTTGTGTATTTAGTTGCGTTCTTTCATAGGGAGACAAATGGTTAGATTTAAGGTCTTAATCTGCCATTTTCTTTTTTTTTTTTTTTAATATGTATTTTATTGATTTTTAGAGAGAAAGGAAAGAAGAGGGTTAGAGAGATAGAAACATCATCGATCAGCTGCCTCCTGCACGTCTCTACTGGGGATGGAGCCCACAACCCAGGGCCTGTGCCCTGCTGGGAATTGAACTGGTAACCTCCTGGTTCCTGGCTCACTGTTCAACCACTGGGCCACAGCAGCAGGGCATGATCTGCCATTTTCTTATGTCAGGGGTCATTGTACACATTTCCCAGAAGTGCATAGCTGATTAGCACTTCATTTTTCTTTTCTCTCCTTACCGAAGGAGACTCACTACTGATAAACTATTTGTTTTAAAGATTTCAGAAGTAAATGGCTGTGTTTTAATTATTCCTTGAATCAGTTAATAATTTTAGTGAGCGGGTTCATTTATTATTCTTCATGTCTTAATTTTGGTTCAGTTTACCTGTAAATGATTTTTACAACAACCACACAAAAAAGAAGACAAAGAAAATAGAATCATTTAAATTGGAAGAAAATCAATCTCCTGTCATGAAGTATTACTACTCTGTATTCCCATCTTAGAGCTGAAGTAATAGCCACAGCCTGGCACTAGAAAAAGACTTTTCTATACAGGCTCATAAATAAGCAGACAGCATTCTTTATCCTTCAGCCTTATCCTTAATGCTTTAGTAAAAGTTGGAATCACTCATCATGACCATTTATAGTTGTTTTTCCAACTTGAAATGTTGTCCTTTGCTTGATAACATAGGGTGTAAGTTTCTAATAAAGTTTCGGATCCTCAAGTATGTTGAGTGCCTTTTCCAAGAACTCATAAAATTATAGTGTTTAAGAAATACCTCTCTATCTATTTTGGCTTAGAGGATGAACAGAGTACTTGAACTTCTCAGATAAAAAGCTTTGAAATACAAAATGTTCTTACAAGGATTTTATATTCTCTTTAAATGATGTAGTGCATTTTTGTACTTGAGACTGTTCTTAGGACCCTCTCAGTCTTTCAACTCGTGTTAATAAAAGGAATATAAAAACAGAATTTTAAATAATGATTAAATCTTAATTTTGGCTGCCTTGCCTCTGACATGTTTTCTGTGTGCCTACTCCTTGAATAGAACATGAAGGAAATTTTTATCTCTAAATAACTTATTTAATAGGCAACCTATTTTATTTGTTTCAAATGTATGTAGTGCTACCCGAGTTGGTTTGGCTCAGTGGATAGAGCCTTGACTTGTGAATTGAAGAGTCCTGGGTTCGACTCCGGTCAAGGGCACATGCCTGGGTTGCAGGCTCGATACCCAGTGGGGGTGTGCAGGAGGCAGCCAATCAATGGTTCCCTCTAATCATTGATGTTTCTATCTTCCTCTCCCTCTCTCTTCCTCTCTGAAATCAATAAAAATATTTTTTTTTAAAAGGAGAAAAAAGAAAGGTATGTAGTGCTAGATAGACATGAGCAGAGCAAGGACAATGGGCCCAGGGCAGAAAGCCCCAGATGTCTAGCAAGGGGCAAAATTGGGAAAACACAAACCTTGCCTCCAAGGTAACCTATCTTCCCCTAGCATATCCATGGTCATGCAGTCTAGACCTCTTGACCTTTTCCTCCCTAAAGATAACATCCAGGTCTCAGTTGTATTTCAGCCCTAGGCCCAGAAAAGCAGCAAAACCAGACCAGCAACCCCATGGTTGACCTCAGGACCAGCTGATTGATTGGCTGGCACCACCCATGTCCTGGTGCCAGCCAATCAATCAGTGGAGACCACAGCCCTAAAAGGACATACCTGGAAAGCTGCTGAATATTCTATTACCATCCTCCCCGGGACTGCCCCTAAAATCTTCACCCTTAAAACCTTTGGCTGGGGGGAGCACACCTGTGCCTTTCCCTTTCCCTCTCTCCCCTCACCCTCCAAGGATCACTACCTTGTCATTCCTTCTCACTCTCTTTCCCCCACAGGCATGCATCCCCTAACCTCCAAGGGACCCCTCGAGACTTGCAACCAGGGGAGCAATGGGCACTGACAGCTCATCCCAGGCTAACCCTCTGAACCTGTCTCCAAGGCCCCCTTCTCTTTGACTTCTCAGTGAGCCGAAGCAGCCTAGCCTAGGCTTTCATGTTGCCTAAGTATGTTTTTGCTGCCATCATCGACCCTATATCCCCTTGGCTCCATGCTGTGCAGCACTTCCCTTTGGATATCCCATCCTCCATCTCTTTCCTCTAAATAAATTAAAATTTTCTTTAATCACCATCTGAGATGGCTATTTAGTTTGCCTATACATACCATCACACCATTCATGTTAATCTTTCCTGTACACTGTGCCTGCCTACAGTATCCATGGATTCTTGTGATCTCTGCTTCTGAACTCTCCTGTCTTCATCTATAAAAAAAATGCAGTTTGCTCACTAGTACTTTTTTAGTCTGGTTTTGCTGACTATTGATTTTTCTAAGTGATGTGTGCCATGCATTAAATAGGAATCCTATATAATAAAAGCCTAATATGCTAAGTGTCCAGTTGTCCAGTTGTCCATTCAACCAATCAAAGTGTAATATGCTAATGATATGCTAAGGCCACTCAACTGCTCTCAATGTTGTGCACTGACCACCAGAGGGCAGATGCTCTGACTGGTAGGTTAGCTTGCTGCTGGGGTCCAGCCAGTCAGGACTGAGCAAGACGGGCCAGACATGCCCTGGAGCCCTCCTGCTGTCCAACCCTGGCTGACCAACCTCCTCCCTCCTCCCTGACCCTGATCGTGCATCGGTGGAGTCCCTTGGCCTGGCCTGCACCCTCTTGCAATCCGGGCTGAGGGACCCCTCCTCCCCTCACCCCCCAGTGCATGAATTTTGTGCACTGGGCCTCTAGTACATTATAAAGTCTGGGCAAATGGGCATGTATTGATACTCTTTTATCTTGGCCTCTTGGGTACTGGTGCTTTTAAAAAATGAGACCAGCAGGAATCTCTTGTTAATAAGACTTACTCAGATTATGATCAATGCCTGAAGTGACAATGTTTAGATATATTGAGTCCTAATTAATGATGACTTCTTGGTGGAATGCCAGTCTATAAAAATATAACAAATACAGCTCATAAAATTATTTGATAATGCCTTTTATTTTGAGAAATATGTTCCCAAAATGCTTCCAAGAGAGCAGTAGCAAAATATTTTACTTTTGCTCTGTATGCAACAAATGAAAACAATTTTAACATCTTGGCTGTCACACAGGCTTATTCTTGGTTAGACTGTATTTTCTGTATGCAGTGGAACCTTGGTTCTCGAACTTAATTTGTTCCAGAAGGCTGTTTGAGAAACGATTTGTTCGAAATCATTTTTCCCCATTAGAAATAATTTTATGTCAATTGAATTAATCCATTCCAGACCCTTAAATAGTTCCCTGTTTTTTAAACTTTCTAATGTACTGTTTAATCTATAAGCAAATACTTCTTTTCCTAAATTTATCGAACCACCCCCTACTAACCTTGAGTGAATCACTTTCAGCACTCGTTCCAGGAGGGTAGCATCTTGCTTTTTCACATAGCATTGCCTCTGAAATTGTAACCAGCTAACTGCTTCACACTTATCCAAATCATTGACAGTATTTTCCACCTCTTCAGTAGCCTGTGATCACTGTTTCATGAGCACTTTCACACCTTTAGCAACTTCAGCACACTTGATGGCCACTTTATGCTTTAAAATTGTGATAAGTGTACATTTCACCAGCAACAAAAGCAAACAAAACATTACAATATTCACAGCACGCTTTCCTGATTTCCTGAGATGTTCACAAAGGATATTTAGCAGTAAACTAACTCGAATTTTCTCCTTTGTGACCTGAGAGATGTTTTTGTCATGCTGACGTGTCAGCATGAAGGAGTTGTCAGATTGAGAACTGAAGTTCTGTTAGAAAACTGAGAACTTTTATCCTATGAACAACTTGGTCAAGAACCAAATTGTTCGAGATGGGAAACATTCGAGAACCAAGGTTTGACTGTAGTATGTTTGAGATTCCTTAAGTCAAAACCTTCTTTCTCCTATTGTGTTTAAATGACTCAGTAAAAGAGATTTCTCTTCCTTAGGTTTGCAGCTCTTGATTCTTCACAGCATGACTAGGGCCAGATAGCTCCATGTATGGTTGTTTCCTGAGTTTGTTCGTAGGTTCATTTGTTCAATATTTATTTGACAAGTATTTATAAAGTACATACTATGTGACAGTCACTTTGTTACAACTTTGTTTTGGTATGTGTTTTTTTAAATCATTTCAGGACTGATGAGGAATATATTAATATCTCGAGATGGTATTAAATTGGGATCATGTGCTTTCAAAAAGAAGCATCTGAATCATTGTATCGTTCCACTCTGAGGCAGCCTTGGGGGGCTATGATCCCCATTTGAATCAGGGGATTTCCCAGGAGTGAGGACAACGGAGCCCCTAGCGCTAGGACGCTTGCATGCACGACTCCGGAGACCAGGTTCTGTGACGCAGGTCTAATTTTATTGAGGAAGTACAGAGTATTTATAGCAGAAGTGGCCAATCATGGAACGTCTTCTTAGGGAGCCAATGAGCTTAAAGGTTGGGGTACTGTACATGGCTCTGGGAGGGGCTCAGGTGGGCGTTGCCATCTTCCTGGTGTGCCAGAAAGATCTGAACTGCTGGAGTGAGCTCACAGCATTGCATCAGCCACTGCACCAAGATAAAACCTCCTGTGCTCTACCTACACCCATACTTAAGCTTGTAAGGATCATGATGCTTGCAAAGTTGTTTCAGGTGTTTTATGACAGTTCATAACTACTGCTTGCTGCCTGCCTGTCCTAATCCCCCAAGTGATGAGGAACTGTTCTGTAATCATCTAGTCCCTGTAGAAGCACTTTCCGATGTTACCACTTGTCACCCATTATACCAGATTCATACGCACTTAAAACTATGTAAGCTACTTATGAGAGAATTGTTAATTGTGTGTTTTATCTGATGTTGTCATGGACTTAGCATGTGATCAATAAACCATTTGTCTCTTAAAGCTGTTTTTGAGATATTGTATTTAAAACTATATCAAAATTGCTACTTTAGATGCTATATAAATTGACAGATTACCTCCTGTTACACAAATAAGGAAACTTACTATGCATTTCATGTGGAGAGGTACTGACAACCATTTTGCCATCAGCAAGTCTTTTGAATTGCTTCTAACAGTAGTGGCTTGTGTTATATTCTAGCATAAAGAGACACCCTACCTTGGGTCTCCTAGTAGGTCAGTGGCAGAAGAATAAATGAAATATTGGTATGTAGCTTCAATATAAGACAGCAGAGCTCAAAAGGTTACATTTTGCTTTCTCTTTGTCTCTCCTTTCTTTTTGAAGGAGTGGTGAATGTGTTGCTGACAACTCCCCTCTGGGTGGTAAACACCAGACTAAAGCTGCAAGGGGCAAAATTTAGGAATGAAGACATTGTACCAACCAACTACAAAGGTATTATTGGTAAGTGTCCCTGTGTATGTTTCTATTTAGGGGTTTTCTTTGTATTTGGAATTTATTGCCACAATAATCCTATATAATAAAAGACTAATATGCAAATCGACTTAACAGTAGGATGACTGGTCGCTATGACACACATTGACCACCAGGGGGCAGATGCTTAACATAGGAGCTGCCCCTTGATGGTCCCACAGGGGGAGCACCGATCAGCTAGAAGCCGGGCTTATGGCTAGCGAGCGCAGCAGCGGTGGTGGGAGCCTCTCTCACCACTTCAGTAGCACTAAGTAGTCAGTCAGACATTCCTCGAGGGCTCCTGGACTGTGAGAGGATGCAGGCCGGGCTGAGGGACGCCCCCCCAAACCCCCGAGTGCACTAATTTTGTGCACTAGACCTCTAGTGTTATACAAAAGACAACCTCAAATCTCAACATTCAATAGTAAGCATTTGTTTAGTTTAGCTCATGTGTCTTAGAATTGACAGAGATTTGACTCCTCTAGGCCAACCCCAGCCTGGGAGTCTCAGCTCCACGTGTCTTATCACCTTCCTGGCACCAGCTGGAGCATATTCTTCTCCTGGTAATGGTGATGCACAAGAGGACACACCCAGTCGTACAAGCATACTTCAAGTCCCTTTTTGAATCTTGACTGCTAACATCCTCTTGGCCAAAGCATATTATATGGTCAAGCTCAAAGACATGGGGTAGAGAAGTAACTACTGCCTTGGAGTGTGGGTGGGAGGGGTTGAATGTATCTGAAGAATAATTTACTGTACTTTTCTCCCTAGTGTTAGCTTTAGATAAAGATACCAGGTTAATGTCTGCTATCTGTGAGCGTCTGCTTTCTAATAGTATCACACTGCCAGGCTCTCCTTTCCTGTGTTTGCAATGACAGTGATGTTGTTATAGTCAGTCCTATAAAATGGACTCTACGGAACTATGTTATCATTTGTTTTACTGGCCTTTGTTGTGAAACACATAGGCTGTTAGTTCACAATTCTCTGTAATACAGAGTTTCCAGTGTTGGTGATTACTTAGGAAAACTTGACATTCCGACTCCAGATTGTCAAAAGGAATTCCCTGATTGAAATTGTCTCTCAATAACTTAGTGACTGTCAATATCTGATAGTTATTAAAAAGTAGTTAACTGATGAATTTGCCCCTAAAATAACATTACAAGAAGGAAATTAAAAAAAAAAAAAAAAAATATATATATATATATATATATATATATATAGATTGATTGATTTCAAAGAGGAAGGGAGAGGGAGAGAGAGATGGAAACATCAGTGATGAGAGAGAATCAATGATCAGCTACCTCCTGCATACTCCACACTGGGGATTGAGCCCACGACTCGGGCATATACCCTAACTGGGAATTGAACCATGACCTCCTGGCTCATAGGTCAACGCTCAACCACTGAGCCATGCCAGCTGGGCAAGAAGGAAATCTTGATAGAACCATTTGAATAGAATTCACCTTGTCTTCTCTAGTTATGGGATTGTCAACAAATGTCCTTGATTTCTTGCTTAGATGCTTTTCAACAGATCATTCGAGATGAAGGAATCTTGTCTTTATGGAATGGCACGTTTCCCTCCTTGCTGCTGGTTTTCAATCCTGCCATCCAGTTCATGTTCTATGAAGGTTTAAAACGGCAACTTTTAAAGAAACGAATGAAGGTAATACTGATTTTGAAAGCAGCAGCAGTAATTTCCTGTTCTTGCTGTTTGGATTGACATGATTCATCTTTCATTGCTTTCCAGCTTTCTTCTTTGGATGTGTTCATCATTGGTGCAGTAGCCAAAGCAATTGCCACCACAGTTACCTATCCCATGCAGACAGTACAGTCGATTCTGAGGGTGAGTGCTGGGGTTCTTCCTGCATTTAGTCCAACAGCATTCTCAAATACGTGGTTTCTCTGTTTAAAGCAAGTTAAGCATTCCTCATTCATTTTTCCATTTGTCTTATATTCTGCTACCCAGGCTGGCTATCCTTTGGTGTCCTATTTGATTTGGAATGAAGTTTACATTTGCAATTTCTTAAATAACAGTGTCTCAGAAAACCCAAATTTGGAGGAAGGTTCTTGACTCAGGAAAGTATAAGTTTCCATCCTTCTCATTCAAGTTAATTTGCTTGGTGCCCAGGGCAAATTATCCTTTACAAAATCAGAGGTTGATTCCTGTAGTTTATTTTAGAGGAATTAACGGTTTTGCTTTATTTTATTTTATTTTTTTATTTAACTTCTTCTTGGGGCATAGGTTGTTGGTGTGGCCGCCTGTCTTCTTCTGGCCAGGGGTACAGGCAAGTATAATCTTGTTGCAGTTATACTTCTAGGCTAGCTGGCGGAGGGAGGGTTCAGGGATGCCACCCCTCAAACAAAGCACCAAGTGCAGGGTGGACTCTCTGGATATTGTAGTCTCAGAGAGTGTGGCCATCCTCCAGTTGTTTGTCTGCAAAAATCAGAAACTGTTGGTCAGGCAGGATGCACTCCTTGTTTTGGCTTTAGCTTTGACATTCTCAGTGGTGTCACTGGGCTCAGCCTCAAGGGTGATGGTCTTGCCAGTCAGGGTTTTCACAAGATCTGCATCTCTGCGTCTGCTAATGGTTTTGCTCTTTTGGACACTTTCAGATTTCTGGGTTATTCATTGAAATGTTTATTTTTTAAAAATATATTTTATTGATTTTTTACAGAGAGGAAGGGAGAGGGATAGAGAGTTAGAAACATCGATGAGAGAGAAACATCGATCAGCTGCCTCCTGCACGCCCCCTACTGGAGATATGCCTGCAACCAAGGTACATGCCCTTGACTGGAACCGAACCTGGGACCCTTGAGTCCGCTGGCTGACGCTCTATCCACTGAGCCAAACCGGTTAGGGCCATTGAAATGTTTATTAAGTGCCCACTTCGTGTGAAGATCTGGGTACACACAGTGAATAAAATAGTCATAATCCCTGCCTCCATGGAGGTCATTGAGGAGAGAATGAGCAAGTAAATAAGCAAAATAAATACAAACTGAGAAGATAACTACAAAGAAAGTAAGCAGCATTCTGTGACTTGGTGGAGCAGTACTTGATGGGGATCTCCTTAGAATGGTTGGGATGGGTTCCCCAGAGGAGGCATTATCAAGACTGAAAGTGAGATAAGGATCCAGCTATGCGAAGAGCATTGTAAGTAGAGGGAACATGATGTGCTAGGAGTTTGGTGAATCCTAGGAACCAAAAGGAGGTCTCTGTGGGTGGAGAATGGCTCAGAATGAGTTTAGAAAAGTAGCAGGAAGGTCTAGAGTTTACTCTCAATTCGTGGGAAGCCTTTGAAGGGTTTATACTAGGGAGTAATGTGTTCTGATTTACAATTCTAGATCAGTGTGGCTATTCTGATGAATTGGTCAGAGGCTGAGAGAAAAGGGGCCTGGGAATCAGGTAGGAGGTCATTTCAGCAGTACAGGTGAGAGGTGATGGTGGTAGCAGGGGGGAAGAGAGAGGAGATATGGAAAGAGTTATGATCTGGCATATCTCAGAGTTATGAGCGGGCATATCTCAGTGGTTGAGTGTCGACCTATGAACCAAGAAGTTATGGTTCGATTTCTGGTCAGGACAAATGCCCAGGTTGTGGGCTTGATCCCCAGTGTGGAGTGTGCAGGAGGCAGCTGATCAATGATTCTCTGTCATCATTGATGTTTCTATCTTTCTCTCCCTCTCTGAAATGGAGAAAAAAATTCAAAGAACTCATCGATGGATAAAATGGGGACAGTAGTGAGAGTATGTCAGTTCAAAAAATTATAACCTTTTAAAAGTATTTTTACTAATGTACTATTTAAAACTTAGTACTTAATATAAAGGAATTCAGTAGCATTCAAATAATGTATTTTGACACTTTATCATATAAATATAACAACGTGAAGAGCTTAAACTAACTGGTTAGTATTTATTAGAACTTCTTAAAGGACTGTAAGTTAAGTCATACATACTATCAATATTTATATCTTCATCATGGGCATGTATTTTTTCTCATGAGGTAGATTTTTCCCCTTAATTCTCTGTAAAGTGAAAATTCTCTTGCTTGCTTCATTGAAACATATTTCTTATTTTCACTTATTTCACTGAAACATAGAGTATTAATTAAATCTATATACTAATTGGACATTTTTATTACTGTATGGTGTGTAAGACATCACTCCCAACAGAATTTCCTCTGCAAGTACAAATTAAGATAAAGAAAGCAGTACTACACAGTCTTTTTTTCCTCCTTCCCCAGTTTGGACGTCACAGACTCAACCCAGAAAACAGAACATTGGGGAGTCTTCGCAATGTCCTCTATCTTCTTCACCAGCGAGTAAGGTGCGTTTTCAACAGCCCCCTCTGCTGGGGACCTGGCACTACTGCCTTGACAGTGGCAGCCTGGAAACCTCTCCCTTGGATTCTGTGCTTAGACATTTCTCATTTTAGGGGTTTGGTGCAATATGACAGTAATTTGGGAAATTAGGGAAAACTTCAGGTCCTTGTGCTTTGTTATAAAGATGCAGAACTTCTGAATAATGGGAACCCTCCAAAATCTAATATAGAGGCCATTATGCTTGAGTGGCATATCCTGTGATATATCTCAGAGATAGAAATAAGCAGGAATTATAGAGCAGTAGTCATAGGGAAGAAGCAGGGAATAGGGAGAGTAATAACAATTATAATTATGACAATAATGATGATGATAGGAGTAACTAACATTTTAGATTGTTTGCTTTGTGGCAGACACTGATTTTACAGTTTTATGTGGGCAATAGCACTTAATCCGAACAGTAGTCCTATGAGGCATGTACTTTCGTCATTTCCTTGTTTTGTTTAAAGAAACTGATCCTTAGGGACATCAAATAAGGCAGGAGCCTCCTTTGAAAGAGGAAATGGGAATATAGCTTGGCATTTGAAAAGCTATATTGGAAAGCACTTGGCATTTTCTTAAAAAATTAGACACACTGCCCATAGGACCCAGCCATTCCACCTCAAAGTGCTGACCCAAGGGACATGAAATGTGTCTGCACAAAAACTTGTACACAAATGTTAATAGCAACTTTACTTGTAAGAGTCAAAAACTGGAAACAGCTCAAATGTTCATCGTCAGGTGAATAGGTACATAAATTGTGATATTTCTATAGAATGGTATACTGAGAAATAAAGTAGGAATTATTGATTCATATAGCAACATGGATGAATCTCAAAATAGTTATGCCAAGTGAAAGAAGTCAGACATGATTCCACTTATATAAAACTTAGAAAATGCAAATCCGTAGTGACAGAAAGCAAATCAATAGTTACCTGGGGCGGGGGTAGGAGGAGGGAGGGAATGATTACAAAGAGACCTGAGGACACTTTGGGGGTGATGAGATGTTCACTGTCTTGAATGTAGTGATGGTTTTGTGGCTATGTACATCAGTCAAAACTCATTATAACTTCTGTCCAACGTGGCTACAAGTCTGAGGTTCCCATGCCTCCATCCTCCTGGGACTTGATTATTTGCTAGAATATCTCACAGATCTCAGGAAAACATTTATGTTACCAGTTTGTTTAAAGGATGTCATGATATATGAACAGCCAGATGAAGAGCTGCACAGGGTGAGGTCTGGGAGGATCCCATCCCAAGAGCATCTGTGCCCACGGAGTTGAAGTGCATCACCCTTCCAGGGCGCGGATGTGCTCACCCACCTGAGAGCTCTTGGAACCTCATACTGTTGGGTTTTATGAAGGTTTCATCATGTGGGCACAATCTATCAACTCTCTGGCTATCTCCCCTCTCAGGATGATGGAGGTGGGGCTGAAAATTCCAAGCTTCTAATCATGGCTTATCCACCCCACCCCCCCTGCGCCATCCAGGAGCACACCAAGAGTCATCTCATTACAATAGAAGACACTGCAATTATTCTGATATTTAGAGAGACTGTCAGGATCTGGGGTCAGAGACCAAATATTAGAACAACAAATGATCCTGGGGGAGAAACCAAGATGGTGGCATAGGTAAACACTGGAATTGCGGCCGTGCGCAACCATTTCAAAATCACAATGAAAAGAAATAACGGACACCACCCAGACCCACAGGAAGGCTGGGTGAGTGGAAATTCTACAGCTAGAAAGAGATTAAGAGTTAGAGGAGGAACAGAAATAAAGTGCAAAGGTACAGAGGTGCGCACGAAGGGGCTCACGGAAAGGGTTGGCAGCATTTTGTACCAGAGGGAGGCACAAGCTCCTGACGGCTCTGAACTCCAGTTCCAGGTGAGTTTCTGGGGACTCAGAACCATACAGGGAGGAGCTGGACTGTCTGGCACCAGCTGGGCACCGGGAGGAACTCCAGAGCAGCTTGAGACCCAGTGCCTCTTAGGGCAGGGCTGAGAAGCAGCCATAGCTGGTTGCTCCGCCCTGTAGACTCCCCAAGGCCCCACCCCACCCAAGCTGTGTGCAGAGGCTTTTTCACATAAAAGGCTGAGTAGCCTCAGGCAAAGGCTAAAATAGCAACTACTTGGAGATACAAGACCCAGCGTACCCAGTGGTCAGAGTGTACCTTCCTAAATACAACTCCTCAGATTCATAAGGGACACACTCAGGGGGAAGACTCAGTGAGCACCAAAGCCCCACTGAAACAACTCTTGCCCCATAAGGGTTTCTCCAGCACAGTTCTCCCACTGTAGACACAGCTGACTCTCATAACCAAGTAGCTTGGAGGTTAATTTCTCTCAGTGATCACCTAACACAGAAAGCCACGCTGTCAACCCAGGGAAGCAGCCAAAATGCAGAGATAAAGAAACAAATCACAAATGACAGAAAAGGAGGAAAGCAAACGAAAGGATATAGAGTTCGAAACCACGGTTATAAGGTTTTTCAAAAATTTTCTAGAAACTGCTGGTAAACTTAGTGAGACCCTCAATAAATCTAAGCATACATTGATTAAAATAAAGAATATTATACAGAGATCCAACAACAGACTACAGGAACACAAGAATCAAGTCAAAGAATTGAAATATGAAGAAGCAAAAAACACCCAAATAGATAAGCAAAAAGAAAAAAGAATCCAAAAATATGAAGATAGTGTAAGGAGCCCCTAGGACAACTTCAAGCGTACGAACATCAGAATTATAGGGGTGCCATAAGAAGAGAGAGAGCAAGATATTGAAAACCTATTTGAAGAAATAATGTCAGAAAACTTTCCCTACCTGGTAAAAGAAGTGGACTTCCAAGTCCAGGAAGCACAGAGAAACCCAAACAAAAGGAATCCAAGGAGGACCACACAAAGACACATCATAATTAAAATGCCAAGAGCAAAAGACAAGGAGAGAATCTTGAAAGCTGCAAGAGAAAAGCAGTCAGTACCTACAAGGGGGAACCCATACGATTGTCAGCTGATTTCTCAACAGAAACTTTGCAGGCCAGAAGGGATTGGCAAGAAATATTCAAAACAATATCAAGAACCTACAACCAAGATTACTTTACCCAGCAAAGCCATCATTCAGGATTGAAGGTCAGATAAAGAGCTTCACAGACAAAAAAAAACTAAAGGAGTTCATCACCACCCAACCAGTATTATATGAAACTAGTGGCCCAGTGCATGAAATTCGTGCACATTAAAAAGGGATTAATTAGAGGAAATATTTTAATATTGCTATTTGCCCTTTCTCTATAATAGAAATGTCAGAGATTAAAGAAAATTAGTAAAACGTATATGAAAATCTTCCTCCTGTCAGAGTCTGGGGTGCACCATGGAACCCAGAGTCAAGTCTTCAACCACCCACATGCACCTCAAAATCACTCGAGACCCAAACCTGGACGGCCCCCCTTCAT
>PVJC01042354.1:0-14969 GCA_004026665.1 Murina feae
AAAAAAAGCCAACTCTGTAGACATCTTCAGAGTTTAGTTTTATAATAAAAACTACTTGAATGATTAGACCTTTACATTCCTGAAGATAAAATAAACATGTAATCTTTTATCTTATTTTGCTCAATAAAATTGTTCAGAAGATCAAAAAGGGTAAAGACAATGTAAAATTTAACATTTTAATACTGATATTGTGCACTGTTTTACTTAACACTTGGAGAGTAACTGCCTCTGACTTCCACTCAAGAAAACAATTTTGTTGCTAATGTAATCAGTTTTTGTAATGGCATCAGAAAATAAAGGGATGCTTATTATTAAAAAAAGGAATTTTAAAATTTTTCTAGGAAATAGCTTTATTAATTAACTAAAAATTCTAGTTTTATTTTGTCTTCTTAGCATTTAAAATGAAAATTGCTTCAAATTAAATTCAAAAAGTATAATCTTCAGAGAGTAAGGAGAGGGCACAGGCTGGGCTGAGGGACAACCCCCCTACCCCCAGAGTGCACAAATTTTTGTGCATTGAGCCTCTAATCTAAACTAATAAAAGCGAAATAGTAAAATTAACTGTTTCTTCGGGATGCCCAACAGCCAATCAGAACAATGGTATGCAAATTAGCCCAGCCAAGATGGCGGAGGCCCGGGCTGGCAATGGAGCAATAGCGCCGGCGCAGGCAAGGGCGGAGGCCAGGCCTCCGCTCTTGCGTGCTCTGGCAGTCGGTTCCAGACAGTGGCGGGGGCTGCAGGGCCGGGCGGCCTCCCAGGCCCCTGGTTCTGCGGCCGGGGCTGGCAATAGAGAGATGGTGCTGGGAATAGAGAGATCGCGCTGGCCCATGCACAGGTGGAGGCCTAGCCTCCTCCTGTGTGTGCCCTGGAAGTCGATTCAGGGCAGTGGCGGTTGGCAGCAGGTCCGGGAGCTGGATGCCCAGGCCCCGGCCCTGCAGCCTGGGCCTGGGAATAGAGCGATCGCGCCAGTGGTTGGTTTTGGGCGGCCTTGGGTGAGAGGCGGCCCAGCCCTTGGCTGGGGCTGGCAGTAGAGCAATCATGCCCACGGTGGTTCCAGACAGTGGTGAGCAGCTGCAAGGCCGGGAGCTGGCAGCCCAGCCCGGTCCTGTGAGGCCTGGGAATAAAGCAATTGGGCCCCCGCGACCTCAGAGGCTCAGTGGCGGGGGCTTGAGATGGGTACCCCCTCGGGTTCATGCCCGAGCATCCTCTGCCCCCGCGCAGAGCCTCTGCCACAGGTCCAGCCACCTGGCTCCACCCTAGGGGCCTCCATGGGCGTGTGTGAGCATGTGCCTGGCTCCACCCCCGTGTGTTTGCTCAGCAGCATGGCCCCCCCAAGGGACCATGCATCAGCGTCCACCCACTGGCCTGCCACCCAGCTCTGCACCAGGTGTGTCCCCTCAGTGGTGGAGGCCCACCAGGTATGTGCGATGGTAGGCCACCCGGCTGGAAACGTCCACGCCTGCACTCACCAGCCATCCCACCCCCCAGTGCACAAACCCTGAGGGGACTGTGGCCAGCCTGAAAACAGCCCTCAGCCCCTCACCCAGACTGGCCATGCATGCCAGCAGGTGGACATCCCCCCCCAGGGGTCCCAGACTGTGAGAGGGCACAGGCCAGGATGAGGGACCCCCTCCTCCCCTCACCGAGTGCACATAGTGTGTATATATATATATATATATACATACATATATATACATTGAGGGCCAGATTATTATGACCACCTGACATTTGTAGGCAAATTAGCTATAATTTCACGCTGAAGTTGCTAGAGGGCCAGATCATTATTAACCTCTGAATAGCACAACATACCTAAGAGTCATTGCTGATCAGGTTCATCCTATCATGTTGATGGTGTATCCCAATGGAGATGGCTTCTTCATCCTATCTTCATCCTATCATGGAGATGGTGTATCCCAATGGAGACGAGCACCGTGGGATGGCACGGTGCCATCCCACGGTGCTCGTATTGTGCAAGGAGGGCTTTCAAGAACATGAGGGAGACTTTACCTTGCTTAGGTGGCCCCCACAATCACCAGATCTCAATCCAATTGAGCATTTGTGGGACGAAGTTAAAAGAACCATAGGCAGCTGGTTCCACCACCATCAAATCTCACACAACTGGACAGTGCTATTCATCAGGCATGGTGTCGGATTCCTCGCATCACCTTTCAAAATCTCATGGGGTCAATGCCAAGAATAATCGCCACCGTATTGAAGGCAAAAGGTGGCCCAACCAAGTACTGATGGGGTGGTCATACTAATCTGGCCACTCAGTGTATATATTAAGCTAGAGAGAACTAGGAGTTTGGTGGAAGAAGTAATTGCTTCACCACAGTGTACTTTATCATTCTTCAATTTAAGATTTTTTTTTCAAGATATATCATACAGGGATGGCGTTCAGAATAAAATATATCAATATTGCACTTTAGCTTTCTAAGTAACCCCTTTTTACAGCATCTTTAACCTTATTCCAAATGTTTTTGTGTGTACTATAATTGATGCAGGCGCACCCTGAAGTTGTTTTGAATGCTTCTTTTTAAATCGGTGTTTGTTTCTCCCTTTTCCCGCCCAGATTTTAACAAAGGACATCCTCCCCACCCGGTTAGTAAGGACAGCCTTATAAAATAAACTGTCTGCACACACTGCCTGCAGAATAGGCCACACTTAACCACAAATTTAAATACCTTCAGTCTTCTTTCAACTTCCAAGCTGCAATGTCTTGTTTTAAACAAAGGAGCATGGGGAATTTCAAATTACCCTGATGGTTCTACACAAAGCCTTGTGCCTAAGAGGGAAGGGTTTAAACAATGTCATTTTACATAATACTGCTTTCTTAATTGTTGTTTTTATCTGGGGTTTTTTTGTTATTGTTTTTTTACTATTATTTACACTGCACCTTTCTTCTTAGCTTTTTTCCTCACCTTCACAGTCCACCAAGCCTTAATAGGAAGGGATGGAATCACTTTCCATTTTATAGACAGAAAGCAAACAGTTTTAGATACAAGATCAGACATCAAGATAGCAAGAGAAAAGACTGGATTCTTTGTTTCCCCATCCATTGCTCTTTTAAAACTACCTCTCTAATTCTTTAGCCTCCATATAATTTGTTAATAAATTTAAGCAGCTGAGAAAATCAAATAAAGAGCCCTGGCTGGAACTCGAGAAAATTTTCCACGAGTGCCATGAACTTCAATCCTGCTGTACACGGCAGTCGAACTATTTTAGTCCTGGCTGTCTCCCAAGGGTCTAGTGACAATCATATCAAATTGAGTATGCAAAATGCAGTAGGGACCACGATAAACACTTGCACGCATTTATACTGGAACTTTTAAATCGGATTTTGCCCCTTTCTCAACTTCCTAGTGTTTAAATCCTACTTACCCTTTCAAAACCAGAGCAAATGCTACCTCCTTCAGGAAGTCTCTCTTTATCTTTCCTCCTCCCTTCCCCCTTGGTCCCCCGGGGCTAAAAGAAATCTATTACGAATTTCCAGAAGTACTTTATTGGTATCTTCTATCCTACTTACTACATTCTACTTTGATGTGATTATCTTATGTGTTTTAACTCTGCCATTAGTCTGCAAATTCATTAGGTTGCGATCCATATTACTTAATAAGACTTCAATACATGCTTTGTAACTTCAATCGATGTATTATAGGGTCGGCTAGTACGGGAATAAGAATAAAATGCTGGACATTTCTAAATGGGAAATTAGCAAAGAAAATACATGCACTCTTGAAAAGGTGTTAGAAGGCTAAATAATAGTATTCCAATTAATGAAATAAATATTAGTTGTTAGTGTTTATTAGCAGGGCTGATCTAAGAATAACCATCCCTCTGTACAGAAAACAGGATCCAAACTCCTTTCCATGGCCAGCAAGGCCCTGTCGGATCTGGCCCCACCCAGCCAACCTCTCCGGCTGCACCTTGGGTCCCTCTGACACGCAAGCTCCCTTCAACTAACCAAGCTCTTTTTTGCCTCAGAGCTTTTGCTTCCAAGATTATGCTGCCGAGAACACAGTGCCCCACCCTTCCACCTTCCTCACCACCCACCCTCTTCGAAAGATTAGGTCTTTGTCCTTCAGAGCTTAAGAGAATCAGGTAATTCTATCTTAAAATAAGTCACCTTACGCTTCCCAGCTATTATTTTCTATCATGACACCGTTTCCCCCTTTATCACATTTTGTACTTGTAAAATTTGTTTCTTGCCCATTATGTAGCAATTGCATCGGATTCTGTGGTCATGACAGCAAAGACCACATTTGTGTGGTTACCACTGCAGACCTAATACTTGGCATATAGTGGTATAGCCGGTTCTCAATCCATTTGTTTCAATGAATGAATGAAAAAATGCCAAATACATGGATTTCAAACTGAAGTGTTGAGCTGACTTCAGTGCCCTAACAAGCTTCAATTTCAAACACTGTAATGACTTAAACATGGGACCTCCATTCAAAATCCAGTTGAGTTGCTTAGTAGCTGTATAGCCTCGAACACTTTACAAGCCCTTTAAACCTCTTTTTTTCACCCAAAAAAGGGATCAAAAATAGTATCTATTTCTCTGAAATGTGAAAAATGAATGACAATATTTCTCCCTCCTTATTTAGCTATTAAGTACTCAACAAATGGTTGATATTATTATTTAAATTAGAATTTCTTTTGTCTCCCATTCAGTATTTGTTCTTCTTTCCTGACATAATTTGCTTCACTTAAGGCACCACTTTTATGTTAATGGAGTTACTTTTTAATTTCTGTTTTGTAAACAGCATTATTAAAGTATAATTGGCTTGCCCTTAACTGCACTGAGGTTATTAGCTAAAAGGATCTTGTAATAAGGAATGCTGACCAGCAACTTCATGTATAATAACTTTCCATGCTACACGAATACTGAGAGGTCCCAATTGAGGAAATCTTTAGGAAACATTATGCTTAGATTAATTGAACAAATATTTAATGGTACCAGTTTGTGCCTGGCAGTGTGTAGGGGCCAGGTATATATCAATGAGTAAAATGGCCAAGAACTCTGCCCTTCCTGGAGCTGATATTCTAGTATTATTTGCTTTCATACAAAAGAATTTTTTGAAATGTTGTGAATTTTTTAGAAAGACATTCTTTTAAATAGTCATAACATGCTTAAAAAGCAAGGCAATATTCACCTATCACATGAAGTGTACACATCCTCCTATATAAAAAAAGCCTAATATGCAAATCGATCAAACGGTGGAATGACCGGTTGCTATGATGTGCACTGACTATGAGGGGGCAGACGCTCACGCAGGAGCCGCCCCCTGGTGGTCTGTGTGCTCCACAGGAGGAGCACTGCTCAGCCAGAAGCTGGGCTCACAGCTGGCCAGCACAGCAGCGGTGGCAGGAGGTAAGGAACCAGGGGGCCTTGAATGTGAGAGCCCCGGACTGAGAGGGATGTCTGACTGCCAGCTTAGGCCCAATCCTCAGGAACTCTCCCCCCAAAGTGCATGAATGTCGTGCACTGGGCCACTAGTCTATAATAAAACACCACCTCTTTTATTTAAAGTGTACCCAGTAAGGATCTGACATCCAAGTTACAGCTGTCTCATTCCTTACCAGGGTATGCTATGAGGCACTTCCTGGCTGCGACTTCCTCCTCTCCTGAAGCTAGCAGTGATAAAAACTACCTTTCCATCTGTCAACCTGTAAAATTCCAGTTCTGAACATAACATAAGGAGAAAATAAATACTTAGAGGAAAACATGAAGGATGATGTAAAGGAAGTAGGGAGATTTTATGTGGCTTCAGAATTCTGAAAGTCAAAAAGAATGCGCTTGGTCCATTCTGTTACTTCTCTTGAACTAGATACTGTTTCATCCAACTGTTGACCACAACTCATTAGTGGGCCATGAAATCAATTTTGTGAATGGTGACTAACATTTCCCCACCCTCCCAGAATAGGGGGGAAAACCATAATTCACAACACACAGTGTGACTCTTGTTCAAAGAAATGTGTTTCATGTATGTATCAAATAGTTATGTCTGTTTATATACTGAATCCTATATTTCTTATTATGAGTCAAAGATAAAAATACTACAGAACCTTCATGTCGGGAGATGGAATAGAGCTGTGGGTCACTGGTTGGTGCAAGAGAAAGAAAAAAAAGCCAATTTTTCTAAATCAAATAAAACTCAGTATAAAAACTTTTCAATGTTAATGTTTACAGATTTTGTTTTAATCATATGAAAGGAGAGTGAGGAGAAAGACGAATTATGACCAAATACATTCACTTTTAATCAGAAAATTGCTAAGTCAAAACAAACTCTTTTCAACCTCTCTCTGTAAAACATAAAATGTTCTGTTCAGAAATAAAACTAAGGGTGTGTTGAGTTTATCTTGGAGTTGAACTCTTAGCTTTTTTCAAGTACTGTAATCGCCTATTAAGATTTAGTAATCCAAGATCCCCTAGGAGAGTTGATCCTTCCTTTGTAAAGTAACTTGTGAATACCTAGGGCAAGGATTAGCCTCCTGGTAAAATAAAACAAAACGAAAACATTCATACCTTCACAGTTGATTAATCCCCAACCACAGGTTTCTTAATTGTTGGCTGGAAATTATTTGCAGTGCCATATAAATATTATTTGAAGTAGGAGCCCCCACTTACATCAGGAAAGTCATTTCTCAAGATATTAATTCATGTCCTCTGCATGTTATTTATTTACATGGCTTTAAAACAATTAAGATATTTAAGGAACACCTTAAACTACAGATTAATGTGCATTTTTTCATTTGGACTATCATTCAAAGGCTCCCCCCTACCCTTTTCCACCCAGGGAGATAAATGCTTCAGAACCAGAGAAGCATATTTCCTTTCTGTCTGGTTTCTTAGAATTCATCTAAACATGTTTATTGAAATTTCCTGCCATGCAACATTTTAGCAAGATTCCCCAAATTTATACAAGCTTACAGATGGTAAATACTGAAGGTCAAGATTGCTACCAAGTTTTCTTCCTTAGGCAAACAATACCACAGTCAAAATCCTCTATATAAGCAATTCCAGTTGGTATGTAAATGACATTAACCAAATGAAAGAGTAAGTATAGCAGTTTTCCTCTAAGTCTTTTAAATAAACAGGAGTGGCCATGACCGGTTTGGCTCAGTGGATAGAGTGTCAGCCTGCGGACTGAAGGGTCCCGGGTTCGATTCCGGTCAGGGGCATGTGCCTTGGTTGTGAGCGCACCCTCAGTGGGGAGTGTGCGGGAGGCAGCTGATAGATGTTTCTATCTCTCTCCCTTCCTCTCTGTAACAAATCAATAAAATATATATTTTAATAAATAAATAAACAAACAGGAGTGAATATGCAAAAACTGTAAATGGCCTAGGGAGTCAGGTTCTTTGAGAGTTAACTTAGGCCATTGATTTATAAGGGAACAAGGCTTGCCCATCTCCAAACTAAATGTCACTTTCTAGAAGCAACACCCAAATCAGAGCACACACAAAATAGTTTTCTCTTTAAGGCGCTATGTTTTAAAAGTTGAGTACCGAAGGAATCCCTATGAGTTACAGACTGTTAAGACTACCAGATACAGAAGATTTCATGGCTTTTTTTTGAGACCAATTTCCTATCCTAAAAAGGTAAGATACCTGCCAGAACTAAATACGACTACATTTAAACAACTGCCAGATCAGGACACGAAAAGGGGAGTCATCTAAGCTAATACACGAAATTTCATTTCCTTAGTTAAGCCTCATAGAACATTCTCAGGGTTTGGTACAAAATACTTTGGGGGGAAAAAGAAATAAATTGCCACCCTTTTAGCAGATCATTACAGATGGGGCGGTGGGGGTTAGGGTGAAATTTTCATCCTGTTCAGCTGCCTTAGGGGTGGCAAAGTAAGCCGATCTCTGGGAAACTTAACAGACTGGACCTGGTTAGAGAAATTCGGATTTTGATCTCGTTTTAAACATTCTAGGTTTTATCTCTTTTGTTTTAAGGAAAAATAAGTAATGTTGATGATTTTAAAGCTGCAATACGGGCTCCCAAGAATTGGAGACTTTGACCAGTTTTCTATTTATCTTTCTCCACCAAGTAGATATACGAACTCAACCAGGTGAACACTGAGAGCTAGCAACTTGTTTTTGTTTGTTTTTACGGAAGAGTTCTTATCACTCCGCGTCGTGATTAAAGCATAGATTTGGAATCACATAGGCTTGGGAAGGATGGGTGGTGTAGCTGCGTTTTAGCTGTGTCTCCATGAACAAATTGCTTAATCTAATCTCTCAACTAAAAAAAAATGGGATCTTAATCAGTCCCTGCTAGACAGGGTTGTTATAAGGACTGAGTAAGATGATGCATCCAAAGAAGTGGTGGTAGCTCAAAGAAGATGGAAACTCAGAAAATTACCTATGCAAGAGGAAGAGGAGGGGGAAAGGAAAATAGAATGAGGGAAAGTGACCAGGAAAGGAATCCCAGAGAAGGGTGGGGCACAGGGCAGAGAGGAGGGGTGAGGAAAAAGAGAGATCCATAATTATAATAAGCAAGCACTTCTTTGTAAAGTACTTGGCAAACACATGAGCACACATATGAACCTGCTTATAGCCCATGGTCTACTATTTTCTCCAGCTTTAAGCAACTGGCCCAGAAAACAAAATAAACAACAACAACAACAACAAAAACCACAGCCATGCTGACTTTTAAACTCATGGCCACAACTGGCAACTGGTTTAAAAACAGAGAACATTGTTTTTCTGGCATTGATTGATTCAGTTGATCAATTCCATAATGAAGAACCGAAGTTTCCCATTGTTTTCCTCTGCCTGCCTCAAGGCCAAAAGATGACAACTCCAAGTATGATGTAAACAATGTCTAATAGGAGAAAAGAAACTCTTCCCTGGAGACCTTTTGGTCAGCAAAATAATCTTTTCTAGAAACCACTGGACAATCTTCCCCTTCTTTCTCTCTGGACAAAATGCTTTCACTTGATTAGACCTTACCTAATCTTTGGTGAAGCGGCTGACCCCATCCTAGCTGGATTAAATCAATCAAGTGTCAAACTGGAAGGGGGGACAAAGTTTTGCCACCCAAAAGCTGCCTTGTTTGATAATGATTTTAAGCTGGTTATTAAGAAACAAAAAATTCAGAAAGAACGTTCGACACACCCCCCCCCTTTCCTGTCAAAGAGATTCAAGAAGGAAAGAAGGAAATCCTAGGATGTTTGCCTTAGCCTAATTTGAATTGTGTATAGTGGGTGAGAGGGCTCCAGGCAGGGGTCTGATCACCCCCACACCCTCCACACCCAGACTCACCCCACCCTCCGGTCCTCTGTTTTCTGAGTTGCCCAGCAAAAATGTATCTGCCATGTATGTTCCATTCTTCCTCAATCACCTGTAAATTGCCCACTGTTACTTTTGAAATCTAACATCCCTTACCTCCCTTTTCTCCTTTGTCCAAAATGACATATATACCCCATTTTTACTTTACCATCTTCAGAATGGTCATGCTTTTGTGGATTCCCTGTGTGTACACATTAAAATCTTGTTGTCTCTGTTGCTCTGTCTCTGTTAGTTTGATTATTAGCACAACTAGAAGCATTAGAAAAGGTTGAAGGAAAAGTTTGGGGGGGGGCAGGGTTTAGCCCCCACATCTCCCTGGAACTGGAATGGGGCTAATTTTTATCAACATCCATGTCTATGAGGATGACAGGAGGTACCTGGAGAATTATATTAGCAGAAGAGAAGTATATTGGCAGAATTATATACTGGATTTCAAAATTGCTCTGGATCAGTTATTCTTGTGTGACTCCCATTACTCCACGTTTTTGAATAGGAGTGTCTGTTTAGCAGTTATCTTATGCCTATCCTATCATTATGTGTGTGGAGGAAGATAATTCGTTTCTTTGGTTCACAGGTCTGATCAAGAACTGCACTCAAGGAGCTGTACTTATGAAACTACGTTGGAGAGGTCTCAGTTGTACCTGAACTTGATTTATATAATGAGATTCTGAACATTGAGGTGATACTTTAATGGAATAAGACTTTGGGAGGATGTGAGTACATTTTGCATGTGGGAGTAAGATGAATCTTAGGGGACAAGAAGGTGGATTGTGGTGGACAGCCTTCACGATAGCCCCACTGATTCCCACCTTCTGGCATCCATACTGTTACGTAGTACACTCCTACATTGCATGAGAGCTGTTCTGTGACACCAACAGACTTAGAACTGATTGCATGAGGCTAAGTCTTAAAAGACACTGTGACTCTGTCTCATTTTTTCTTTTATGTCATTTGCTCTGGGGAGCCAGCTGCCATGTCATAAGGACACTTCAGCAGTCCTGTGGAGAGGCCTACCTGGCAAAAAATTGAGGCCTCTTGCAACAGACATCTGAGTGCGCCTAGTCAAGTCTTCAGATGAGTGCAGCCCCAGTTGGCGGCTTGTCTACAACCTCATGAGAGATACTGAGCAAGAACCACCGAGCTAGGCCCCTTCTGAATCCTGATCCATGGAAACTATGAGAAAATGAGCATTTTTTATGTTAAGCTGCTAAATTTTGGGGGTAATGTAGTAAGAAATAAAAGTTAGACTTAGTTATTAAAAATTCTATATCAATTTTTTCCTAAAGACAGCTTGCTCTGAGAGGCTCTCAAAATTGGTTATCAAAGTTATCTTTTAAAAGAAAATAGGACCAAATGGTTGACATATATCTTCATCCCATAAAAGAGCAAAGTATCAAATTGCGCAGTAATGACTAGGCAATAAAGATCTCTGTTTGTTCTCTGTACATCATCTTTCATAATTCAAATTTAACATTAAGTTATAGAGGCATTTAATCAATAAGCCCCCACCTAAAGCTTTAATTCCATGGTGGGTGCCAGTGAGAAAGCTATCGGGGATGAAGAAGCAAAGCAAGGGGCAGGTGAAGAGAAAGCTGACATTACATAGCAGTGCAGGGTCGTGGTTAAGAGCATGGGCAACCCAAACCGCACTTGATGTTAGAGGCTCTCTTCCCTCAAAAGCTTGCTGTAAGGATCAGAGAAACACATGTCAGTTAAACAGGAGAGCCCCCGGCACACAGCAAGTGCTTGATAAATAACTTTCTCCATCCTGGGGACGTCGATGGGATGGGAACGTACAGATGTATTTTGGGTCACAAATAAGATTGAATCACAATGTCACTTGGCAGGTTATGCTGCTTCGATTTCCCTTTGGGACCCTTGAGGAGAGTGCAGAGACAAGCCCTGAGCTAACCGTGAGGTGAGTAAAACTGCAGTAGGTGGTATCTATATCTGTTTCAGGCACTTCCCTATGCATCAGCAGAAAACCTGATGGGCAGCTTCTGAGTATGCTCTCAATGCGTTGGCATTCTGTCCACTATGTATAGGGTGACCAAATAATTTATTATCCAAGCTGCAACACTGCGGAGAATAAAATAGGCCCTAGATAGGATTGTACTTAAAAAGTAAGCTTAAACTGGAACATTGCAACTAGCAATGAATATTTGCTCATTGCGACTGTGGCACAAGTTCATAGGAAGAGGCAATACACATATTTTAGTGAAATCAAGCAATGACATTTTGCAACAATGCACAGAATGAAGAAATGCTCTCTACTCCTAATAATTGGCTCTTCAGAATTTGAACACCAATCTATTTATGCTTAAACAATTCCTCAGAGGTGGCCAAACCCTTTTATCTATATAAAAATTACACATAATACAAGTATATCTCAGAAACATCTGCCCTAGCCGATTTGGCTCAGTGGATAGAGCGTCAGCCTGGCCTGTGGACTCAAGAGTCCCGGGTTCGATTCCGGCCAAGGGCACGTGCCTTGGTTGCCAGCACATCCCCAGTGGGGAGTGTGCAGGAGGCAACTGATCGATGTTTCTAACTCTCTATCCCTCTCTCTTCCTCTCTGTGAAAAATCAATAATATAGATTAAAAAAAAAAAAGAAACATCTGACCTTGTCAACTATTCAAAACTCCCTCTTTGCTTTCCATGATAATTCTTGCTCCCAATTTAAGCTTATTTATTTTCTCACTTTCTTTTACAGGCTTCTTCTTCTTCTCCTACCTCTGATAGTTCCTTGGCCTTTTTCTCATCCCACACACGCCCATTTGCTGAGCTTACACCTCTCATTGCTTGAACTATCATACTTGAATGTTGATGACTCCCAAATCTTTATTTATAGTCCTGACTTCTCTCTTAAGCTCTAGACTTGAACTATCCAATACGATCGCCATTAGCCATATGTGGCCATGGAGCGCTTGAAATGTGGCTGGTTCAAACTGAGATGGTTGTAAGGATAAAATACACCATATTTCAAAGTAAAAAAAAAGTGAATGGAAAAATATCTCAGTAACTTTTACATACATTGCATGCTGAAGTGACATTATTTGTAGGTATATTGGATTAATAAAACATATTTAAAATCAATTTATCTGTTTCTGTTTACTTTTTTTAAAATGTAACTACTAGGATTAGGCATCTAAAGTACACACATGGCTCACATTTGTGACTCACATTTCCATCCAACAGCACTGCTCTAGTCTCTTACCTCTTACTAATTACCTCTATTCAAAAAATTCTACCAGTGCCTCAAATTCAGTATGTGCACAACTGAAGCCATCATCTTCTTCTCTCAGTCCATTCTTCACACTGAATATCGAGTGATATTGCTAAAAACATATCCAGGCACATCACTTCCCTGCTCAAAATTCTGCTATAGTCCCTTTCAGGAAAAAAAATAATAGTCTAAGCCTCTCAATCTCTACCTTCAAGGGGGTACAAGGTCTGCCTCTCGCATTTGTCACAATTAAACCAAAAGCTCCTAGGAAGTTGGGACTATGTGCTGTAACCCGTTTGGCTCAGTGGATAGAGCATCGGTCTGCAGACTGAAAGGTCCCAGGTTCAATTCCAGTCAAGGGCATGTACCTTGGTTTCGGGCACATCCCCAGTGGGAGGTGTGCAGGAGGCAGCTGATCCATGTTTCAAACTCTCTATTTCTCTCCCTTCCTGTCTGTAAAAAGTCAATAAAATATATTAAAAAAAACAAACACAAAAGTTGGGACTATGTCTCTCAATCAGAAAACACAAAAGGCAATGCAAAGGCACAATTCATTTTTAAAATTTGTTGGGGAGAGTGATCCTTAGATGTGTCAAACTCTATTTTAAGTGTTTCGTATACACTTAATCTTTACAACAACCCCATAAGGAAGGTATTATTATCCCCATTTACAGATGAAGCAAGGCACAGAGAGCCTAAGAAATTTGCCTAAGGTCACACATGATATATGATGGGGTTCACAGTGTGTCCTGGGACCAGAAGATAATCCCATGGAGCTGAAGCATGGAGGGCACATGGGACTAGAAGGAAAGTTAGAGCCAGATCACGGACATCTGAAACATTTTCTTAAAGAGTTTGGTTTTCCCTCTGTAAACAATGAGGTTTGTGATATGGAAAGTGACTGGCATGCAGTGGCTGATGTTTGAGGCGATAACTTGGTAGTCATGTGGATGACTAGGGACAGAAACTACAGTGTTCCCCCATTCCTATTTCCCCTTTTGTGCCATTTCCTCCAGTCATCCAGTGTTTTGCAAACTCCTCTCTTATGAATCCGACACTAAGTTCTACCAATTTCTCCTCCTAAATCCTTCTCCATTTCATCCCACTTCCCTAGTCCCACTGCCAATAAGTGCCACCTTCCTCACCTCTCACTGAGCTAAGTGCACCTCGTTACTACCTTCAGTCTTACTTCCTTCATATGCCCCCAACAAATAATTCCAACATTTTCTTTTGATCATGCCAATCATAACTTAAAAACCCTGCCACGGTTCCTTATCCATTTCTGACTCTTTAGCCCAATATTCAAGAATCTTCAGGATTTCACTTTTGTCTACCTCTTCAGTATTAACTCCAGCCACTCATACTAAACTATATGCTGCTCCTCATGTCGTGCATACCCCTGTATTTCTGCTTCTACTGTGTTCTCTGCCTAGAACTCTGTTCCACTCTTCATTCACCTGACAGCAGTTACTCATCATTCAAGATGGCTCAGGCATTACTTCCTTGGGGAAGCCTTCTTTCCCACTCCTCTTTTCCAGGCAGTTAGATATGTTTACTCTGCACCCATGTAACATTCTATGATAAGTATCTCTAATTCACCACACTACATTGTAACTACAGATTTCCTAGGAAGAGGTCACCCATCAGAGTGGGGCTGTGTCTTACTGATTCAGTTATTGAAACCAATATTTGTTGAGCATCTCCCTACCAACACCCCCGGTGCTTGGCTGGAGGCTAGGAATACAACAGTGAACAAAACAGATCAAAATTCCTTGTGGAGTTACATTCTAAAGGTGGAGTCTACCTTCTCATTTACACGTGATTCCAGTGCCTGGCCCTTGATGAACTAACTAATGTGATAAGGTTAGAAACATAGTTGGGTCCACCACTCAGTCTTTTCAATAATCTCTCCCTGTGAGCCTCCTCCCTAGGATATTTACCTTTTATCTATGTTTCCTTTACCTTTTCTCCCATGTGTTAGTCAAAACACTTCCATGTAGCACAGCTGATGTGGCTCACTGATTGAGCATATCAACCCATGAACCAAGAGGTCACCAGTTAGATTCCTCGATTCCCGGTCAGAGCACATGCCTGGGTGGCAGGCTAGATCCCCCGGAAGGAGAGGAGGAGGGGTGAAGGAAGCAGATAATCGACTATGTTTCTCATTGATGTTGCTATCCCTCTCCCTTCCCCTTTCTCTAAAAATAAATATATATATATATATATATATATATATATATATATATATATATATATATATATATATATTTTATAATCTCCTCTAGTGTAACCTAAAGGGAGTCGTACTAGATCTGGACTAAATTTCTAAGTGAAGTTCTATTTTTTTAATTACCTATTTTTGTTGTTAATCCTCATCCAAGGATATTTTTTCCATTGATATCTAAACTAATAAAAGTGGAATAGTAAAATTAACCATTTCTT
>PVJC01042355.1:0-14972 GCA_004026665.1 Murina feae
GGGGGGCAGTTGGGAGTGAGCAGGCCAGTGGGGAGAGAAGGTGGAGACCAGAGGGGGCGGGGAAACTAGGGGAGAGCACACTCGCATGGGGGGCAGTTGGGGGTGATCAGGCTGGCAGGGGGGGCATTTGGGGGCGAGCAGGCTGGTGGTGGGAGTAGTTGGGGGAAAGCAGGCTGGCAGGCAGAGTGGTTATGGGCAATCAGGCAGGCAGGCAGGTGAGAGGTTAGAAGCCAGCAGTCCCGGATTGCGCGAGGGATGTCTGACTGCTGGTTTAGGCCGAATTCCTATAAATTTCATGCACTGGGCCACTAGTCTTATGTAATAAAACCCTAATATGCAACTTGATCAAATGGCAGAATAACCAGTCACTATGACATGCACTGACCACCAGGGGGTAGACACTCAACACAGGAGCTGCCCCCTGGTGGTCAGTGTGCTTCCACAGGGGGAGCATGGCTCAGCCAGAAGCCAGGCTCATGGCTGGTGAGCACAGTGGCAGTGGCAGGAGCCTCTCCCACCTCCACAGCAGCAGTAAGGACCCCTCGAGGATGTCCGCCTGCCGGCTTAGGCTCATTCCCTAAGCCAGCAGGTGGACATTGTCCTCGGGGTTCCAGACTGCGAGAGGGTGCAGGCTAAGCTGAGGGACACCCCCTCCCCCCTATAATGCACAGATGTTGTGCACCGGGCCTGTAGTGTGGTTATATGTGTACTAGATCCTCTATCCCTACAGTTTTATACTTTTAAAAAGTAAAAAATAGGCACTAGCCATGATTTCTAGGAACACACATTTTAATTCCTTGCTCATCTTTCTGTGCTTCTCAATACAACCTGCTAAACTATAAGTGAAACTCAGTGAGAAAGTGAATTATATATAACAATGCTAAAGGTTATATAAACATAATGCTTTTTAAAAACATATTTTTATTGATTTCAGAGAGGAAGGGAGAGGGAGGGAGGGATAGAAACATCAATGATGAGAGTGACTCATTAATCAGCTGCTTCCTGCATACCCCTTATTGAGGATGAAACCAAAAACCCAGCATGTGCCCTGCCTAAGAATCAAACCATGACCTCCTGGTTCATAGGTCAACACTCAACCACTGAGCCACACCAGCGGGCAACATTATGCTTTTTGAGTATCAAAAGGAATAGATGTTGCTAGTGAGTCTTAGAAAAAAAATATACACAACTGTCATTTCTTAAGCTTGGATCTTGGGCAAGTAAACTTAACTTTCCTGAATATCAGACTTCTCACATGTGAAAAGGGGATATGTAAAAATCTCTGTTATAGGGGAATTTGGGGCCAAAGTTCAGGGATACTGCATTCTCCTTGCCAAGTCTTAAATTAATGATTACTACTTTTTACAAGATTGTGAGACAAAGGTTAAAAACTCCAAAGACAAACATCTACTCGAGGTTTTTCTTCAACAAAGTCCTTTTTATTTCTTTTTAAGATAATATCAATAAACAAAAAGCGTTCATGTTGGATATTCAGCCCACTACTGCTAAAGTTTCCTCCCTTAAAATGTTTTACATGTTGAGCTATAAATACCTGGTTCCCCATCATAGGAAGGCAGACCAAAAAAAAATGTTTGCTTACAATCAATTTCTATGAACAGGACTTGGTTGCCTCTTTTTCTGAAGCAGGTCTGCTCACCTTTAAATCTGAGATGATTGACAGCAATGAGATCCAACCACAAACTTCACCTTCTAATTTGAGACATGAGACATGCTCCCTCTAGATTGTAATGGAAATATTAAAAAGTGACGTGAACTTTCTCATGACCATAGAGGGAGATATAAAGATTGCAGAACATCTCCTTCTTGCATGCCTTTCTTTTGTTAAAATCTGCATAATTTATCTCAAGAAACCTAAAAGTGCACCTTCCTGTGGCATGCTCTTCCAGCGACCACGGAATATCACAGGTGTTGCTTATGAAGTCGATGGTCTGAGAGGCAGGATTCTCTAAGTCTCCTAGCACACCTCATAAAGATTGTAAGGAGGAGTCTTCGAAATAGAGAGGCCAGCCGAGTACCTAGCACACACCCTGTAAATATTAGCCATCCTACAGAGGAAAGAAAAGTGTCAGATTACACTCAAATGTAGGACATATTGACATAGATAGTTTGATCATTTTCATTTTTAAAATATGGATTAGTTTCAAACAGATTCTTAAGTGAAAATATTTTAGAACTCTTTTTATTTTTTTAATAAATCTTTATTTTTAAAAGTATTATATATGTCCCCCTTTTCCCCCATTGCCCTCTCCCATCCCCCCTCACCACCCTACTGTCTGTGTCAATGGGTTATGCACATACACGCATGAGTTCATTGGTTGATCTCTGCCTCCCCCCCACCCCCGCTTCCACCCTCTCCTACATATTCCCTCTGAGGTTTGACAGTCTGGTTGATGTCTCCATGTCTCTGGGTCTATTTTTGTTCATTAGTTTATGTTGTTCATTAGATTCCACATATGAGTGAGATCATGTGATATTTATCTTTCTCTTACTGGCTTACTTCACTGAGCATAATGCTCTCTAGGTCCATCCATGCTGTTGCAAATGGTAAGAGTTCTTTCTTTTCTACAGCTGCGTGGTACTCCATTGTATAGATGTACCACAGCCTTTTAATCCATTTATCAGCAGGTGGGCACTTACGCTGTTTCCAAATCTTAGCTATGGTAAATTGTGCTGCTATGAACATAGGGATGCATATATCCTTTCTGATTGGTGTTTCTGAATTCTTGGGATATATTCCTAGAAGTGGGATCACTGGGTCAAATGGGAGTTCCATTTTTAATTTTTTGTGGAAACTCCCAACTGTTTTTCACAGAGGCTGCACCAGTCTGCATTCCCACCAGCAGTGCAGGAGGGTTCCTTTTCTGATATTCTAACATTTGTCATTTGTTGATTTATTCATGGTAGCCATTCTGACAGGTGTGAGGTGGTATCTCATTGTTGTTTTGATTTGCATTCCTCAGATGAGCATTGTTTCATATGTCTCTTGGCCTTTTGTATGTCCATTTTGGAGAAATGTCTATTTATATCCTTTGTCCATTTTTTCATTGGACTGTCTTCCTTTTGTTAGGTTGTATGAGTTCCCTGTAAATTTTGGAAGTTAGCTCCTTATCAGATGTATCATTGGGATATAACATTGGCAAATATGTTCTCCCAGGCAGTGGGCTCTCTTGTTATTTTGTTGATGGTTTCTTTTGCTGTGCATAAGCTCTTTATTTTGACATAGTCCCATTTGTTTATTTTCTCCTTCGTTTCCATTGTCCTAGGAGATGTATCCATAAAGATACTGCTATAAGAGATGTCTGAGATTTTGCTGCCAATGGCTTCTTCTAGATTTTTATGGTTTCACGTCTTACGTTTAGGTTTTTTATTCATTTTAGTTTATTTTTGTGTATAGTGCAAGTTGGTGGTCTAGTTTCATTTTTTTTTTTTGCATGTATCTGTCCAATTTTCCCAACATCATTTATTAAAGAGACTGTCTTGACTCCATTATATGTTCTTGCCTCCTTTGTCAAATATTAATTGAGCGTATCATCTTGGATCAATTTCTGGGTTCTCTGTTGTGTTCTATTGGTCTATATGCCTGTTTTTGTGCTAGTACCATGCTGTTTTGAGTATAGTGGCTTTGTAAGATAGCTTGGTATTGTGATCCCTCCAAATTTATTCTTTTTTCTCAAGATTGCTGTGGCTATTTGGGGTCTTGTTTGATTCTATATAAATTTTTGGAATATTTAGAACTCCTATTTTTAAAAGACAATAATTTTTATTACATAAAATATGTTTAAAAGATGTAAAAACTTATTATGGAATAGACATAAGCTTTTCAAAATTACCAAATAAACTGGTGGTTTTTTTAAAAAAAAAAAAACAATACTCATTCTGTATAAAAATATAGCAAATTATTAAAAATTTTAAAGCAAAATGAGGAGATCCAAAGCACTAGATAATAAGGTCCCTTCTTTCAAAGAGCTAATGGCATAGGTGCAGACCAGGCAAAAGTCTGTGAAAACTAAATAAAAGCATGTAATTTAAATAACAGTTCTGGGGAAAGAGGAAGAAATAATCCAGGGTATTGTTAGACAAATGAATGACACAATGTGTGCATTCCTTCTGGCTTGTGGAACCTGAAAAGTCATTAGAAAGCAATGAAATTAGGCTAGTCTAGGTTTTACAGATGGACAGACTCGTATGGGATGGTGAGGCAGCCTTCCTAAGATTGAGAACCATTTCCACAAACCCGAGGGAGAATGTCAGGGTGCACTAGCAAATGTTAGTAAAACTCTTCATCTGAAAAGGAAATTTATGCCAAGTAAGGTCTAAATTATTAAAGTACCTTTGAGAAAAGAAGGTAAGGGACCAATGCAAGACACACTGGGTTAAAAATCACCAGCACTAGCTTACTGAGCTGGAGGTGAGCCTTCCGTATAGATGCACATTAAAACCTGGATGGCACACGTACAGTCACCCAGACCTCCTGCAAATACGCCTTTGAGACTCCTGAAACAGCCATGGGTCTCCCAACATGCTACCTCACTTTATTACTTACTAGGAGCCCGGTGCACAATATATTGTACACTCGGGGGAGGGGGGGGTCCCTCAGCCCGGCCCGTACCCACCCAACCTGCGGCCTGCCACCTGCCCATCGAGCCCCGCCCACCACACATATCCTGGCCCGCCACCTGCCCCCATGTCCGCTCACCCTGCCACCTGCACTGAACCTGCCTCAGAGGTTCCGCTGCCAGCCTCCATCTTAGCTAAGTTAATTTGCATACAGCCACTCTGATTGGCTGGTGGGTGTGGCTTAGGTGTCCCATAGAAATGGTCAGTTTCAATATTACACTTTTGTTAGAGTAGATGACACTTCCAAATAGCATCAGAGAGAGGTCACAGTAAAAGATATGTTTAAAAAGTAGCCAAACCATAGCTAATTTGGCTCAGTGGATAGAGCGTCAGTCTGTAGACTGGGTCCCGGGTTTTACTCCGGTCAAGGGAATGTAAATACCTCACTTGCAGGCTCCTCCCAGGCTCGGGCTCTGGTTGGGGGTCATGAAGGAGGCAACTAATCAATGTGCTTCTCTCACATTAATATTTCTCTCTGGCTTTTCCACTCTCTAAAAATCAATAGAAAAATATCCTTGGGTGAGGATTAAAAATAAATAAATAAATAAATAAATAAATAAAGTAGTCAAGATAGTGATAGAAAGATAAAACATGCCCTCTTCACAGGAAAATAAAAGAGAAAAGGTAAGAGAAGGAAATGGGTGGGAAAGGACAGAAGGGAAGGACAAGCAAAACAAAATAGGCTAGTTTAAGACATGGCATTGCAACTGAGTGTAAAAGTAGCTTTGCGTTTCCTGGAAATTGGAAACCAGTGACAACTCATTTATTGCCTCATAAAAAAAGTATACCATTGCCCTAACCAGTTTAGCTCAGTGGATAGAGCATTCTGCAGACTGAGAGGTCCCGGGTTTGATTCCAGTCAAGGGCATGTACCTTGGTTGCGGGCACATCCCCAGTAGGAGGTGTGCAGGAGGCAGCTGATTGATGTTCTAACTCTCTATCCCTCTCCCTCCTCTCTGTAAAAAAATCAATAAAATATATTTTCTTAAAAAAAGTATACCATTAAGGACAGATAACTATATCCTAGTACGGAACTCTAATAAGAAAGAATTGAACAAGTTCCAATTTTTTTAATGAAATTAAACAGCATAATCTATACTATGATGACAATTTTCTAGAAGAGATATTATGTATATAGTCACTTCACATATTTATACACAGAGATTAAAGACATAAGACTAAGTAATAGTTCTGTAAAGATAATTACATCAAAGCTAAAAGAATAAAATAGTTTCTAATGATTGAGCATGTTACTGGGGTAATATTTGGCTTGGGAAATAATTAACATTTTCATTAGATTATTACTCTTGGATATCAATTGTTCCAGCCAAGTTTTCATTATTCGAAGAAGTAAAGATTTAAAAATAAAAATGAAAGTCACTGTAGAAGTCCAGATACCCTGGTTATCAGTCAAAAGAATCATTACATGCTTTATTTTTCAGATTTATGGTGATGAGGCTGATGTTTTATTTAATTATGCAAATTAAATAGTTTAATTTGGCATTTTTCTTTTTTATATAAACGTTTCAAGGTTTTTTAAAAATAATTCTTTATTGTTGAAAGAATTATATATGTCCCCTTTTTTCCCCCATTGACCCCCTCCAGCCTGCCCCCATGCCCCCCTCTTCCCCCCCTCCCCCAGGCCTTCAGCATGGGTTATGCATGTATGCATTTAAGGTCTTTGGTTGATTACTTCCCACCCTCCCCCGACTTCTCTCTTAGATTCCACACTCTGTTCCACGCTTCCATGTCTCTGGATCCATTCAGTTCATTAGTTTATTTTGTTACTTAGATTCCACATATGAGTGAGATCATGTGATACTTGTCTTTCTCTGACTGGCTTATTTCACTTAGCATGATACTCGCCAGGTCCCACCATGCTGTCTCAAATGGTTAAGAGATTCTACTTTTGTACTGCTGTATAGTATTCCATGGTATAAATATACCACAATTTTGTTTTTATCCACTCCTCTACTGATGGGCACTTGGGCTGTTTCCAGATCTTAGCTATGGTAAATTGTGCTGCTATGAGTTCAGGAGTGCATATATTCTTTCTGATCAGTGCTTTGGTTTCTTAAGATATAGTCCTAGAAGTGGGATCCCTGGGTCAAATGGCAGATCCATATTTAATTTTTTTAGGGAACTCCCTACTGCTTTCCATAATGGCTGCACCAGTCTGTATTCCCACCAGCAGTGCACGAGGGTTCCCTTTTCTCTGCATCCTCGCCAGCCTTGTCATTTTTTGATTTGTTGATGGTAGTCATTCTGACAGGTGTGAGGTGGTACCGCATTGTCGTTTTGATTCGCATCTCTCGGATGATTAGTGACCTTGAGCATGTTTTCATGTCTCTTGGCTTTCTATATGTCCACTTTGGAGAAGTGTTTAGGTCCTTGGCTCCTTTTTTAATTGAGTTGTTTATCTTCCTTTTGTTAAGTTATATGAGTTCCTTATATATTTTGGATATTAACCCTTTATCAGATGTATCATTGCCAAATGTGTTTTCCCATATTTTTGTTTTGTTGATGGTTTCTTTTGCTATGCAGAAGCTTTTTATTTTGATGTAGACCCATTTGTTAATTTTCTCCTTTGCCTTAGGAGATATATCTGTAAACATATTGCTATGAGAGATGTCTGAGATTTTGCTGCCTACAGTTTCTTCTAGGGTTTTTATGGTTTATGACTTACATTTAAGTCCTTTATCCATTTTGAGTTAATTTTTGTGTATGGTGTAAGTTGGTGGTCTAGTTTCATTTTTTTTTTTTTTTTTTTTGCATGTATCCATCCAATTTTCCCAATACCATTTATTGAAAAGACTGCCTGGATTCCACTGTATGCTCTTGCCTCCTTTGTCAAATATTAATTGAGCATAATGGCTTGGGTTGATTTCTGGGTGATCTGTTCTGCTCCCTTGATCTATATGCCTATTCTTGTGCCAATACCAGGCTGTTTGATTATACTGGCTTTGCAGTATAACTTGAAATCTGGTATTGTGATTCCTCCAACATCGTTTTTTTTCCCCTCATGATTGCTATAGCTATTCAAGATCTCCTTTGATTCCATATAAATTTTTGGGATATTTGTTTTAGCTCTGTGAAATATGCCGTTGGCATTTTAATGGAGATTCCATTGAATTTGTAGATTGTCTTGTGTAGTATGAACATTTTAATGATGTTGATTCTACTAATCCATGAACACAGTATATTTTTCCACTTGTTTATATCTTCTTCTATCCCTTTTTTCAATATCCTGTAGTTTTCCAAATACAGGTCTTTTGCCTCGTTGGTTAAGTTTATTCCTAAGTATCTTAATTTTTTTTGTTGCAATAGTAAATGGGATTGTTTGTTTAATTTCTCTTTCTGAAGATTCATTATTGCTGTATAAAAAAGCCATCAGTTTGGGGGTATTGATTTTGTATCCTGCTACATTGCCAAATTCATTTACTAAATCTAGTCCTTTTTTTTTTTTTTTTTTTTTTTTTGGTGGAGTTCTAAAGGTTTTCTATGTATAATATCATGTCATCTGCAAATAATGAGTGTTTTACTTCCTCCTTTCCAATATGGATGCTATGGCTAGAACTTCCAGTACTGTGTTGAATAAGAGTGGTGAAAGTGAACACATCCCTGTCTTGTTCCTGTTCTTAGGGGAACTAGTTTTAGGTTTTGCCCACTGAGTATGATGTTGGCTGTAGGTTTGTCATATTGGCCTTTATCATGTTGAGATAATGCCCCCTTTGCTGAGAGTTTTTATCAAAAATGGGTGTTGGATTTTGTCAAATGCTTTTTCTGCATCTATTGATATGATAATGTGATTTTTGTCTTTCAATTTGTTTATGTGATGTATCATGTTTATTGTTTTGCAAATATTGTACCAGCCTTGCATCCCTGGAATAAATCCCACTTGGTCATGGTGTATGATCTTTTTAATATATTGCTGGATGCGTTTGCTAATATCTTATTGAGGATTTTAGCATCTTGTTTATCAGGGATATTGGCCTGTAATTCTCTTTCTTTGTAGTGTCTTTATCTGTTTTTGGAATTAGGATAATGCTGGCCTCATAAAAAGAGATTTGGATGTGTTCCTTCTTTTTGCATTTTCTGAAATAGTTAGAAGATATAGGTGTTAGTTCTTCTTTGAATGTTTGGTAAAACACCCTTGTGAAGCCATCTGGACCTGGGCTTTTGTTTGCTGGGAGTTGTTTTTTTATTACTGTTTCTATTCCATTAATTGTTACTCTCTTATTCAGGTTTTCTGATTCCTTCTGATTTAGTTTTGGGACATTGTATTTTTCTAGGAATTTGTCCATTTCATCCACATTGTCCTGTTTGTTGGCATATAGTTGTTCATAGTATTTTCTTACAATCCTTTGTATTTCTGTAATGTCGGTAGTTACTTCTTCACTTTCGTTTCTGATTTTATTTATTTAGGTCCTCTCTTTGTCTCTCAATGGGTCCAGCTTACAGTTTATCAATTTTTATTTATCTTTTCAAAGAACCAGCTCTTGGGTTCATTGATTTTTCTTTGGTATCGGTTTTTGGGTGGGTTTTTTTTTGTTTGTTTTTTAGTCTTTATGTTACTTATTTCTGCTCTAATCTTTATTATTTCCTTCCTTCTACTTACTCTGGGCTTTTCTTGTTATCTTCCTAGTTCTTTAAGTTGTAGGGTTAAGTAGTTTATTGATATGTCTAGTTTTTTGAGGTAGGCCTGTAGTGCCATGACCTTCCCTCTCAGGACTGCTTTTGCTGTGTCCCAGAGATTTGGGGTTGCTATGTGTTCATTTTCATTTGTTTCGAGGAAGTTTTTTATTTCTTTTTTGATCTCACTGGTAACCCATTCATTCTTTAATAACATGCTATTTAGCCTCCATGTGTTTGAATGTTTTGGGGTGTTTTTACTGTATTAACTTGGAATTTTTCAAACACCCAAATTCTGTTCCAGAAAACACGCAACAGAACACCTCTCCTTAGAAGATTTTGAAAGCAGGAATCACCAGATGTCTCTATTATAAAGCAATCAAATTATTTTATAGAGTACTTAACTTTTAAGTACTAACGCCCCATCTTGAGATCTGCAAAGATCATTTAGAACAGAATAGCCACCCAAATAACTGAGTTAAACAATTAAAGATGAGTTGTTCAGAATTATCCATCTGGGCACTAAAGAAAGCCTGACTAAAGTTTGGAATAATTTTTATTTTTTCAATAATTGACACTTAAGCATTCCTTCTGTTAGCAATTAGCCAATAGGTTCAATTGCTTGTTCCCACAACTCCCAATAGATTCTGATGATAATCCAGCAAAGAGGAAGGATGTTTATTTTTCATTTTTGCTCCAGTAATGAGGTGTGTACTCAGTTAATCTAAAATGTGTCAAACAGCTTAGGTTGAGATGGAGAGGTAAAGTCTTAAGACTTCAAATAGTTAAGGAAGGAGAAAAAGGCTATTTTCGATTCATTAGATTTTTATTGTAATAAACTTTTAAAGGAGCATTTATGAGCCAGGACGCCTCAGTAAAATTGCATGCGCTTATTCATAGACCTAGAGGCAAATCATAGGTTAATAAATGCTTTAAAAGTCTTAAATTATTTTCCTTTTTTTTTTTTTTTTTTTACTAACTGAATATAACATAGCCCTGGCACAGCAGAATTTGGCTAAAGTCAAAATGTAATGAGACAGAGGATATAAAATGGAGAGCCCTAAATCTATAATTCTCTGAGAACAGAGCAGATATGCGTCTGTGAGGATCATCAGTATAACCTCATAGGTTGAAAGCTCTTTATTTGTTGAATAGACTATGGTTTGAGTTCATCATGAAAAGCAAAGCTCTGAACCCTGGCCAGGTGGCCAACTTAGTTGGAGCGTCATCCTGTACAATTAAAGGTTTCAGGTTCGATGCCCAGGTCTGGGAGCATACAGAAGGCAACTGATCAATGATTCTTTCTCACATCGGTGTTCCTCTTTCTGTGTCTCTCTCTGTCTCTCTAAAATCAGTAAATATATCCTCAGGTGAGGGTGGTAACAATGCTCTGGGAATTAAAGTAGGCTATTTTAGATATCTTGAGGTCCACCACTCAGAACAAGAATGAACATTTGGTAGCAAAAGACCTTCAGTGGGACTTGTTGAATTTAAAATGATTAAAGATGTGTACTGAAATAAGCAGACATCCAAGGCAGGGAGGTGATGAAATGTTGAATGTATGTGGGGAATCTTGCAGAACTTTAGGTTTTAAGAAAAAAAATTGTGCTTTAAAAGCGAAGATGTGGATCCTGACCGGTTTGGCTCACTGGATAGAACATTGGTCTTAGGACTCAAGGATCCCAAGTTTGATTCCGGTCAAGGGCATGTACCTTGGTTGCAGGCACATCCCCAGTAGGGGGTGTGCAGGAGGCAGCTGATCAATGTTTCTCTCTCATCAATGTTTCTAACTCTCTATCCCTCTCCCTTCCTCTCTGTAAAAAATCAATAAAATATATTTTTAATAAATAAATAAAAGCAAAAGATGTGGGTCAGCAAGATGACTCACTAGAAAGCTACAAACTCTTCTCTTACAGAGACATCAAGTTAACAACCATCATACCTTTGTGAGAACTTGCTGTGTAGAAACTGAGAGAGCTGGGAAATTATCATTGTGCATCTAAGTAAAGGCTGGTTTAGACTAGACTCATCAATGGGTATTAAATCTAGGAGGTAGTTTTGATTAATAATAGATATGCATAGTTTTATACTATCTCCCCACAGATTTCATATGATTACAAGGAGGGGGGAAAAAGCCATAATTATAGAATGGAATAATATACAATAGAAAAAAGTCAGTAACGACCTTGACCAAGGTAATCAAAATTAACTTCATAGGTATTTGAGGGACAAATACCTATCATGCACCTCCATATGTGATACCGTGAAACACACACATCATCATCTATGAAGGATTTCAGCCAAGAATGTATACCCTGAATCTAGTTATGAGGAAATAGTAGTCAAACTCAAAATGACGAACATTCTCTTCAAAAAATAGAGGGAGGAAAATATCCTTCAAAAATTTCCATGTCATAAAAAACAATGAAAGGCTATGGAAATGTTCTACTTGTTAAAAAACAATAAAGAGACATGACAACTGAAAGCAACATCTCATTTACATGAGATTTCTTACTCTATGAAAAAATATTACAAAGGACGTTGGATCACCTGAACACTTGGATGATTAATATTAGACAAACGTATAGTATTAATGTTATTTATTCATGTGGATACTGTTCTGTGGTTATAGAAGGATATCTCTAAATTGTTAGGTACAAGGAGTCATGATGTATGGAACTTGTAAGTGATTGAAAAAATATTAGATAGATAGAACTAGATAAAGCAGCAGAATATTTTTTTAAATATATTTTATTGATTTGTTTACAGAGAGGAAGGGATAGAGCGTTAGAAACATCGATGAGAGAGAAACATCGATCAGCTGCCTCCTGCACACCCCCTCCTGGGGATGTGCCCACAACCAAAGTTCATGCCCTTGACCAGAATCGAACCCGAGACCCTTCAGTCCCCAGGCGATGCTCCATCCACTGAGCCAAACCAGTCAGGGCAAAGCAGCAGAATATTAGCAAAAGGTGAAGTTGGATACAATATTCTTTGTCCTATTTTTTTCAATTTCATGTAGATTTGAAATTATTTCCAAGTAAATGAGTAAGAATAATTTTTTAAAGAATATGTGCAATAATTTTATTAAACTGGTAATTTTATTTTCCTGGATTGCTTTTATACCTTGCCAATAAACACATTTATGTCCCCAGATTCTCTGTGAATAATCTTGAAAGAATTTTAGAATTTTTCTTCCCAGAGGAAGAAAAAAAAAGTGCAAAATTGAAGATCCTTCATCATAGCTGATGCTACCATATATCTCATAGGTTTCTTGTTTCTAATATTTGTATCCATTTATAGTAAGCAAGAATATGCTACTGTTTGTCTTTAGAATATCGACACTAAATGCAGTGGTCATTTTCTTCTTGCTGTGTTTTAGTTTAGCAGAGATTATTTCACTTAATTATAACATGACATTTGGTACTTTTAAACAGGAAACGTTTCTTAAGACTTTTTTTCTGCTGATCTTCATAAACTGCCTAGACTAATGATGTAAGGCTCGGTTATGATGTAGTGAGAAACAATCCCAAAATCCCAGGGGCTTAAACAGAAGTGAGTTTCTTGCTCACACTATGCGCTATCTAGGAGGCTTTTCTCAAACTAGTTGCTCAGGGACTCAGGTAGATGGAGGTTTTTTGTGGAGTTTGTTTGTTTGTTTGTTTGTCTGTCTGTCTACAATCACTGAGCCTAGGAAAGGTAATGCAAAGCATACCCTTGTCCTGGCCCCTCAAAAGGGACAGGAAAGTGCAATCTTATTATGTGCTGGAAAGGAGAGAAAACCTGAAGTGTTAGGTGAGCAGCCTTCATGATTTCCACACGTCATATCCCAATAACAAAGACCAGGAGAATTTCACACAAAAATATCTTACAATGGAAATAGCTGAGAGGTCGTTTTAATTCTTTAAGTTGCCTTCTAAACTTTTAACATGGATAGCAAAAAAGAAAAGTAAAATCTGTCCTGGCTGGTGTACCTCAGTTGGTTAGGTGCTGTGCTGGCACTGAAAGTTGCCAGTTCAATTCCTGGTCAGGGCACATGCCTGGATTTCTGGCTCGATCCTGGTAGGGGGTGTGCTGCGGGAAGCTGATTGACATTGCACTCACATCGATGTTTCTCTCTCTCTGTGTCCCTTCCTCTCTCTGTAAAAAATCAATAAAAATATTTTCTAAAATACAATAAGTAAAACCCTAGCTAGTTTGGCTCAGTGGATAGAGCATTAGCCTGTGAACTTTCAGGATCCTGGATTCAATTCCAGTCAAGGGCACATGCCCAGGTTGAGGGCTCAATCCTAGGAGGGGGCATGCGGAAGGCAGCCAATCAATGATTTTCTCTCATCATTAATGTTTCTTCTTTTTCAATGAAGTATCCTGCTTCATTGCCAAATTCGTTGATTAAATGTAGTAGTTTTTGGTAGAGTCTTTAGGGTTTTTTATATCAGTACTAAAGGCCCAGTGCACAAAAATTTGTCCATTTGGGTGGGGGAGGGCGGTGTCCCTCAGCCAGGCCTGTGTCCTCTCTCAGTCTAGAACCCCTCTGGGGATGTCCACCTGCGGGCTTGGAGAATGGCAGTCAGACATCCCTCTGGCAGCCCAGGAGCCCTCGGGGGATGTCCACTTGCCAGCAGGGAGCAGGCCTAAGCTGTAGTTGGACATCCTTAGCGCTGCTGAGGAGGTGGGAGAGGCTCCCAGCACCACCACTGTACTGGCAGCCGTTAGCCTGGCTTGTGGCTGAGCAGAGCTCCCCCTGTGAGAGCACACTGACCACCAGGGGACAGCACCTGCCTTGACATCTGCCCCCTGGTGGTCAGTGTGTCATTGTGACCAGTCATTCCCAGTCATTCTGCCATTAGGGTCCATTTGCATTTATTATATAAAACTAGGGGCCCGGTGCACAAAAATTTGTGCACTTGGGGTGGGTCCCTCAGCCCGGCCTGCCCCCTCTCACAGTCCAGGACCCCTCAGTGGATGTCCTACTGATGGCCAAAGTCTGGCAGCGGAGACTCAGAGCAGGTGCCGTGTATGTGTGTGTGCCCACACATGTGCGTGTATTTGTGTGTGCCCACTGGGGGCCTTTCCCCAGCTGCACTGTCCTCAGAGCAGGCACTCCATGTGTGTGTGTGTGTATGTATGAGTGTGTGTGTCCCTGCCTGGGACCTGCCCCTAGCTGCATAGGAGGCTTGGAGCAGGTGCCCCATGTATGTGTGTATGTTTGTCTCTGTGTCTGTCTCCTGGGGGCATAGTGCCAGCCACACTGTGGAGACTTGGAGAAGGCACCCCTCTGTATTGATTTCTCAGGCTCTTGGCCTCACCTGTGTGTTGTTCTCTCCCTTGAGCTGTGGCTGAGGCTGGGTGCTGCCTGCCCCCACGCTTGCCTACTCCCAGATCACCAGATCACGGTGGCGACTAAGGAGTAGGCCCTGATGCTTGCTGCCTGGTGGCTGTACATGCCTGCTGGCAATACAATCATGGTTGGTGGAGCAAGGCCCTGCTACTTGGTCCTACTCCTGCCCCTGCGTGCCTGCTGGCAACACAGATCCGGGTGGCGGCCAGGAGCAAGGCCCTGCTGCCTGTCCCTGGCGTTTGGAGCCTGCTCAAACCCCATCACCACTGCTTCCTGTCTCTGTGAGGGAGCCTGCTCAAACTCCATTGCTGATGCTGCCTGTATCTGTGCTCCTTCCTGCTCAAACTCCATTGCTGATGCT
>PVJC01042356.1:0-14963 GCA_004026665.1 Murina feae
TTTCTGGACTGGGCTGGGCTGTGGGCTGCATTTTGGGGTCTCAGCAACATTGGCAGTTATTTGGTGGGGTGTTGCTCCTGGGTGGCAGTGGGTCCTTTGTGGGCGCCAGGTCCTTGGTGTCATTTCTCTGTAAATGGCCAGTGCTCATCACAGCAGCTCCTATGTTGAGTGTCTGCCCACTGATGGTCAGTGTGCGTCATAACGACTAGTCGGATGGTCGGACACTTAGCATATTAGTATTTAATATATATAGATTTTCCTAAGTGGTGAGTGTTTTACTGTGCCTACACTGTTCATGCAAAGGATATGGTTTATGTTGCATACCTGTTTTCCTTCTGGGAGTCTGGAATTGGTGGTAGGCAGTGGGTACCTATCTGACTAGCCCCCCACAAAACAGCAACAAAACCCTTGGGCAGTAAGTCTCTAATGAGCTTCCCTGGAAGATGACACTTCATACCTGTAGTCACAATTCACTAATGGAAAAATTAAGTGTATCCTGGGTGATTCCCCTGGGAGAGAACTCTTGGAATCATGTGCCTGGTTTCCTCTGGACTTCACACCATGAAGCTTTTCCATTTGGAGATTTTGCTTTGTAATCTTTTACTGTAAATCTCATTTGTGAATACAACTATATTCTGAGTCCTTTGAGTCCTCCTAGGAAACCACTGAACATGGGAGTGTTAAGACCAACACATTGTCATATACAGAAAAAGTCATAGTCTCACCCTCACCTATGTCAGCCTAGTGAGAAGCCAGAACTTTCACCATCTTCCAGTGTTAATGAGCTGCCTTCGCCACTTCCCATAATGTCAATTGGAAGCCAAGTGGGGAGTAGGGAAGAGGCACCCCTCTACCTTCCAACCAAGGTGGTATCAGTGGAGGCCTGATGAACCCCTGCTCCTGCACGACAGTCCTGGTGTCCTTTCCTGCCCACATGGGGTGCCGAAAGAGGCCTAATGGGAAGCCTGGACTTCTGTCCCAACCAGGTAGTTACAAGGTGACATCTCCCTTCCGTAACCAATAGTGTCAGCGAAGGTCTGTTGAAACACATTTATTTTTATTTCCTTTTTATTTATTTTTTATTTTTTTAAATATATTTTATTGATTTTTTACAGAGAGGAAGGGAGAGGGATAGAGAGTTAGAAACATCGATGAGAGAGAAACATCGATCAGCTGCCTCCTGCACACCTCCTACTGGAGATGTGCCCGCAACCAAGGTACATGCCCTTGACCGGGATTAAACCTGGGACTTTTCAGTTCGCAGGCCGACGCTCTATCCACTGAGTCAAGTCGGTCAGGGCTTTATTTACTTTTTAAAATTATTTTTTAAAAATTTTATTGTTGAATCTATTACATGTCCCCTTTTTGCCCCCTTTGACCTCTTCTGGCCCGCCCCAGGTCTCCACTGCCCTACTGTGTCCGTGGGTTATGCATATATGCATACAAGGTCTTTGTTTGATTACCTCTCACCCACCCACCCTCTCCCACCTTTCCTCCGAGATTCCACATTCTTGGAAATAGAATATTTAAATAAGATTTTAGTCTCATAATGTAATAATGCCTCAAACAGTCAGGATACAATAGAAAAGTACTCACCATACTGACAAGTAGGAAAATCTCAATTTAAATGTGGAAAGTCAACCAACGGATGCCAACACCAAGATAAGGTGTGGAATTATCTGACAAGGATTTTCTGTAAACCAGAGATTTTCAACCTTTTTCATTTATGACACACATAAACTAATTACTACAATTCTACAGTACACCTATAAGTGTATTTTTTTGTAGATTTAACACACCAAAGAAAGTAGTTTTGAGTCATTCACAGGGGATGGCAATTGTTTTCTTGGCTGTTGGCATTTTTAAAATGTTTTATTGATTTTTAGAGGGAGGAAGGGAGAGGGATTGAGAGATAGAAACACCAATGAGAAAGAAACATTGATCGGCTGCCTCCTTCATGTTCCCTACTGGGAACTAAGCCCACAACCCTGGCATATGCCCTAACTGGGAATCAAACCTGCAACCTCCTGGTTCATGGATCAATTCTCAACCAGTGAGCCACACTGGCTGGGCATGTTGTCATTTTTTTAAATTTGACAATCTAAGGGAAAAGAGGTAGGTGCCCTTGACTGAATAGTGAGTTACTGAATGTTTTAAAAATTCTTGCGGCACATCAGTGTGCGTGGCGCACTGGTTGAAAATCACTGACGTAAGCTTTGTGAGCAAAACGACCATGGCTGGTATATTCACCATTATAGTCTCAGAGCCTAGCATGATATTGGCTGAAGCAGGTACTTAATAGTTGCTGAATAGATGAATGGACTGTCAGGTAATGAGAGCATGCAATAATACATATTATACATATAGTATGTACATATCAGTAAATGATTATAATTTGTGTGACTGGATGCACAGAAAAATCTTGAAATACACACCAAAACGCTCAAGCACTATAGGATGCACTCAGTATTTGTTAAATGAATGAATGAAATCATAGTGAGAAACTGTCACTCAATAAATTTTCTGAAACAGTTATAGCTTGTATCAAGTATAGACATTTGTTTGAAATACACAATGTAAAAGGGAAGCATAGCAAGATACCATATGTATCATTGATGAGAATGAACCAATAGAGAGAAAGAGGTTAAAAATACAAGAGAGGGATACTGGATTTATAGGAAGCTTCCTGAGAAGGAGCCAGAGCACGAGTATACGGGTTGGCTTCAGGTAGAAGGAAACTGCCATATTGCAACAGAAGCAAAAGAAGTGAGGATAAGTGCAGATACAACTGTAGATTTAGGGGTCTGAAGTTGAGGTAATTCCTCTTTGAGAACTATTTTCTTAGCAAAAACATAAGATAATATTATCTGCCAAGAGCAAGACTGTAAATTGGAAGATCTGAAACTTGAAGAGGTGAGGTTTTAAAGTAGTCATTTTGGAAAGGAAGTTGAATAGAAAAGGAAGTAAACTTGCCAGGCTGAATAAAGGGCCTGTACAATCTGTCCTGTGTGGCAGATTCTGTCCATTTTCAGCTCACTGACTGCAATCAGGGAAAAGGCAAGGTAATAGATACTAGAACACAGGAACAAAGTGCTCCAGTGAACAAAAAAAAAAAAAAAAAAGAAAAAAAAAAGAGGATTATTTTTCAACTGAAAGGAGAGGAAGACAATAGCCTGAGAAAAGGAAAGGAAGAAAACAGGTCAGGGAAGATGGAGATAAAAGCAGGGTGGTGGCGTATTTTTCTTTCAGTCCAAACATGGTCACAGTGACCATGTAGTTTATACCTGCTTTTTTTTAAAAAAAAAGTATTTTTGTTGATTCCAGAGAGGAAGGGAGAGGGAGAGATAGAAACATCAATGTTGAGAGAGAATTATTGATCGGCTGCTTTCTACTAGGGATTGAACCTACAACCTAGGCACGTGCCCTTCACCAGAATCAAACCCAGGACTCTTCAGTCCACAGACCAATGCTCTAGCCACTGAGCCAAACCAGCTAGGGCTATCATCTGATTTTGTGACATTAGTTCTATATTTCTTTTAGTCTCTTGGACCTCACAATTTATCAAAACCCTATGAAGGCCCTAGCTGGTTTGGCTCAGTGGTTAGAGCATCGGCTTGTGGACTGAAGGGTCCCAGGTTGGTCTCCAGTTAAGGGCACATGCGTGGGTTGCGGGCTCCATCCGCAGTGGGGGGCGTGCAGGAGGCAGCCGATCAGTGATTCTCTCATCATTGATGTTTCTATCTCTCTTCCTTTCTGAAATTAATAAAAATATTTAAAAAAGTAAAAAAAGAGCTCGGACCCTACTAACTGGCGCATGCACAGCACAGGCGAAGGCCGTCAGCCATCCAGAGGTCCTAGCATCTGCACAGCGGTCAGTCTCGGAAAGGCCTGGCTCCGCCGTCGCCAGGAGGAAATGTTGGCAGCTGCCACCCAGCATTACTACCCGCAGAAAAACTAGGGAAACCGCGGTCCCGCCTCCAGCGCGTTTCCGGTTTGAATCGAACTTCCGGTTCGTCAGCCGGTTCCTGTCTCTACCTTTCACTTCCGGTGCCTTCCGCTGCGCTGCGGCAGGTTCCTGCGTCCGCTGCCGACGGCCCCACCGCTCTCCAGGTGAGGGACTCCGGCACCCCGGCGTGCTGTCCGCCGAGATGCCGTGGGGCTGGGGCCACCGCAGCTTTGCCGTCCTGGGGACCCCAGTGCCGCCGGCTGCGGCGGGCTGGGGGCTGCCGGTGGGCGCCCCAGGCCGTGTTTGCCCTGGTCCGGCGCCCAGGCCTCCGGCCCTGGGCCGCGCGGGTCGCCGGGGCCGGCCGCCTTCCCTTCCGGCCTCCTCGCCCTGAGTTAGGGCTTCCCGCGCCCCAGTGGATTTCGCGTCCCCAAACGTCATTCCTTCCTCTTACGGGGTTTGAGCATCTCGCCCCCTCACCGCTCCTATAGACACCCCGGGCCTCGTGGACTTAGGGGGTCTCTGCCCGCTTTCTAGGCGATTCCATACCCGTCCCTTCCCACAGCGCCCGGCTCTGCACTGCCTCTCGGTTGCTGCTGTGATGCAGCCCTGGCTAGCAGTTGACAGCATTACTTTCTATACCTTTTACTACGTCTGTCAACACCCCCCCAAGCCCCCAAGATATTAACTGTTGCTGCTGTTACTTTCAAATTCACGCCCTTGAAAAATACTTTTAGTCGTGTGGTCTGGTCCTTAGGCAAGTTGTTGTACTTTTTTGAGTTTTTCTAGTCTGTATAGTAATATTAAAACTACTTCCATTTGATGCATTTGACTTTTTATTGAGGATCATAACATTTAGGAGAGCAAGTGCTCGCTAAAATGAAGTACATTGCTCTAAAGTAACACTTTATTTAAACTCTTTGATAGAGCAGGTTGTAAACGTAAGAGTAAGTTAAGCGAATTTGTGGTATTCTCTTTTACCAGACATATTGAAGACACCTGACACCTAACGGGTTTTCCAACTATTTTTGCATATTAAGAATTTGCCTCCTTTCTCGCAGTTGGTTGTATAATACAGGTTTCAGTGAATAAGTGATAGCTTTTGGAAATAGCAATACTTTGATATTAGAAAACCCAGTTCTCTGATCCGTGTGGGGAGAACAAACTAATGAAACCTGGTAGGTAGCCTTATGGGGGAGGAGACCTGCACGCCGTCTTTGCGCATAGCAGCTGCTGCCTCACCTTTGTGTGCTTATATATGCACCGCTGGGTTTTGTGTTTGTTGATCTTTGATGTCTGTAGGTTCAGTTCAAGAGAGACAGTTGGTGGTGCAGGGAAAAGACATGAAATTTAGTCAAAAGACCTGTTGTTACCAGCCCTCTACCCATGAACAGATTACTTAACCTCTCTGAACTCGCATTTTCCTTGGTTATAGAAGTGGGACAGTTCTTATCAAACAATCTTGTTAAATCTGATAGTCTCCATAAAAACTGTCCAGTGTATTAAATATGAAACAAATAATAGCCATTTACTATTAGCACAGTGACTGGAACACTTGAGTTACACTTTTTAAAAATTTTTTAAATTTTGTTTTATTGCTTAAAGTATTACAAAGAGTGTTAAAATAAGTCTCCATTTTTTCCCCTTGACCTTCCCCCCTCCACCCCTACCCCCCAGTGTCTTGTGTCCATTGATTATGCTTATATGCATGCACACAAGTTCTTCAGTTGATCTCTTAACTCCCTCCTCTCCCCCCCAATCCTCCTGAGCCTTCCAGCTGTAGTTTGACAGTCTGTTCAATGCTGTTCTGCCTCTGTATCTGTTTATGTTCATCAGTTTATAATGGTCTTTATTATCCATAAATGAGTGAGATCATGTGATATTTATCTTTCACTGACTGGCTTATTTCACTTAGCATAATGCTCTCCAGTTACATCCATGCTGCTGCAAATGGTAAGAACTCCTTCCTTTTTACAGCAGCATAGTATTCCATTGTGTAGATGTACCACAGGTTTCTAATCCATTCATTTGCTGATGGGCACTTAGGCTGTTTCCAAATCTTAGCTATGGTAAATTGTGCTGCTATGAACATAGGGGTGCCTATATCCTTTCTGATTGGTGTTTCTGGTTTCTTGGGATATATTCCCAGAAGTGGGATCGCAGGGTCAAATGGGAGTTCCATTTTTAATTTTTTGAGGAAACTCCATACTGTCCTTCATAGTGGCTGCACCAGTCTGCATTCCCACCAGCAGTGCAGAAGTGTTCCTTTTTCTCCGCATCCTCCCCAGCACTTGTCGTTTGTTGATTTGTTGATGATAGCCATTCTGACAGTTGTGAGATGATACCTCATTGTTGTTTTGATTTGCATCTCTCGGATGATTAGTGACTTTGAGCATGTTTTCACATGTCTCTTGGCTTTCTGAATGTCCTCTTTTGAAACGTGTCTATTTAGGTCCTTTGCCCATTTTTTGATTGGATTGTTTATCTTCTTTTGTTAAGTTGTATGAGTTCCCTATAAATGTTGGAGATTAAACCCTTATCGGAGATAACATTGACAAATATGTTCTCCCATGCAGTGGGCTTTCTTGTTGTTTTGTTGATGGTTTCTTTTGAGTTACAATTAAAAAAAAAAATTGCCTAGCCAACACTTATTTAATGCTTACTTTGTGCAAGTACTGTATGACATAAATATGAACTAACTAAATCTTCATAAAAACCATGAAATGTAGGTAGTATTATCGTCTCTATTTTGCAGACGAGGAAGCCTAGGCACTAAGATTCAAGTAACCTCTCATAGTCAAATAATAAGTGGAAGAGCTGAGACCTGAACCCAGATAAATCTGGCTCTAGAGTTTGTGCTCTTAACCTCTCTCTCTGCTACCTCTGAAATGTTAAATGAGCAATGGTCCATCATGGAGAAACTTGCCTGTAGCATAAACCTGATCAAACAGAGAGGGAGCGGTAGGTAGCTCATTATTACTACTTTCCAGGTAGAGAGAGAGAATCTGATAGAATATGTGGAAGTAGTAACTCTAAGCCAAAAATTGGGAGTTTGGGGGAATTTTAATTTTGAATCCCGGTAACCTTTGGCATTCTGGTAAACATTACTGTAAGAAAGTCCTGCTTCTCTACCATCAAGTTGTAAAATAGAACCCCGAACTGCACAACTTATAAAACTTAAAGCCTGGGCTGTGTGGTTCTCAGTGGTTGAGTGTCAACCTATGAACCAGGAGGTCGAGTTTCGATTCCCAGTCAGGGCACATTCCGGGTTGTGGGCTCAATTCCCAGGCAGCCAATCAATGAGTCTCATCATTGATGTTTCTCTCTCCCTCTCTGAAATCAAAATGTATTGTAAAACAACAAAACGTAAAGTTACAGGTTTGGATACATCTTTGATGTATTTATCTTGTGTATTTGTATATGCCTTTCTTCTAGGTGTATTTTTCTGAACAAAAGTTGCCTCAACATATGTTTAAAGGATGGCTCTCCCTATCATCGTAAAATGGGGTGGGCAGGAATATTCAGTGACCACACTTTCAGAAGATGATACTGTGCTGGATCTCAAACAGTTTCTCAAGACGCTTACAGGAGTGCTACCAGAACGACAGAAATTACTTGGACTTAAAGTTAAAGGTAATTCTCTCCTCATGTTAGATTTTTTGTGTTGATATGAATTTTTATATTAGTTATTATCTATTCTCTTTAATAAGTCCCCTTGGAAGATTTACATGATAGGGCTATTTCTAAAATTTTTATATAAGAAAGAATATTAAATGTTACTTGAAAATACCACCAGGATTAAGATCAATGGACACAGACACCAGGGGGTGAGGGCATGAATGAGAGGCGGGGGGAAATGAGGGGATAAGGACACATATGTAATACTTAATCAATAAAAAAAAAATGTATATGTAAATATAAAGGATTACTTTTGATTCGTTTGATAGTTGGTGTTTGCATATTAAATATTTATCACAGAAGTCCCAGGTAAAACTAAGTTTTGACATTTGCCCTTTAGCACAACCTTTTCATTATAGCTTGGGCTTAGTACTCTCTCCAAATTATCTTTTCTGATTTGAAAGTAATGATGATTAGGAATTATATGCATTGTTCATATCCAGTTAAAAGGGATGTTCATGTTGTCTGTGTTTGTCATATCATTGAAAGGTGTGTTTTGAGTAGCATTAAATCTATAGTGATTTTAGGTGTGCAATTTTCAAGAACTTTTTCTGAAAAAAGTTACCTTCATCTTTAACAATAAAACCATGAATTTATTTGGTTTAGTTAGTTGAGTAAGGATGTTCCTTAACCCTACCAGACCGCAAAGTACCGAAAATTAGGTACAGCAGATTCTGAAATTACCGAAAAATTGGTACACTGTTCTGGTAGGGTTAAGACAGAGTTGGAGAAAAATCAAACCTTGTATTAGTTGGTACTTCTTAGAGTATTAGACATTCTGAATTCAGCAGTAATAGTTTGTTAATTTAAGGGAAAAAAAATACTGCTGTGGGATCTGTACTAAACTTTTTATTGTTAGGGTTTTGTATAATAGGATAGTGAAACCAGCACCTGAACTTTAGTGAGAAAACAGTCATTTGCTTGTATTGTAGGCAAACCTGCAGAAAATGATGTTAAGCTTGGAGCTCTCAAACTGAAACCAAATACTAAAATCATGATGATGGGAACTCGTGAGGAGAGCTTGGTAAATGTTTACTTTTGTTACTATTTGTCCCTGTGAAGATAATATGATTTATATTACGGTTCTGTATCACAGTTTAAATTGTAAAATTGTCAGTTTAGTAGTAAATGAAAAATAAAAGCTGTATGGTGAATGTGGTATTAACTCTGCAGAAAAATACTGGAAACTTGTTAGTATATGGGTAGCTGTAAGTATAGTAGTGCAAATTGTCATATTTAAGATGGCAGATCAGCCCAGTGAATATCTATAACAAATTATAAAATGTGAAAAATTTCCCACAGTGTGTGCTTGAAAAGCTCTTGAGCTCAATCTCTCATTTGTGTTTTATACTATGCATGTATTTATGTGTTAAAGACAACATGGTAAAAGAAAACATTTTCATCTTAATAGGAAGATGTCTTAGGCCCACCTCCTGACAATGATGATGTTGTCAATGACTTTGATATTGAAGATGAAGTAGTCGAAGTAGAAAATAGGTAAGTGCTTTTCACTATCAAAGAAAATTGGTTGTAATATAAGAAAAAAATGAATGTTTCATCTGATTTTATTTTTCCATTAGGGAAGAAAACCTACTGAAAATTTCTCGAAGAGTGAAAGAGTACAAAGTGGAAATTTTGAATCCACCCAGAGAAGGGAAAAAGCTTTTGGTACTAGATGTTGATTATACATTATTTGGTAAGTTGGCTAAAATAGTGTTTCATCTTCTGATATGCATAGGTGTTTTCCTTTTATTTATTTTTTCCTTGAAATATGAAATATTTGGAAGCTTCTCTTATTACAAAAGAAAATCATTCATTGTAGAAAACACATATAAGAATTAAAAATAAGTCATCTATAATCCTGAGACCCAAAGATATGACTGCTTTAATATTTTTGTGTATCTTCAGGGTGTGTTTGTATGTATATTTTTATTACTTTTGCTTAATGATATATTGAATATTTTCTCATTCAATATTTATTGTGAATTAAATATATATTTTTTTTGTTACACAGAATTCAAGTTTTTGGGAGCATCATAATGTGACCAAGTCATTCCCTGCTGATTAACATTTAAATTTTTACAACGATTGAAAAAAAAAAGCATTTTTGATATTAACCCTCGTTTTTTGTTTAGTTATGTTCAGGGCCAATTCTTGAATTTAAAATTTAAAATTATGTTCAGGGCCGATTCTTTAAAATTAGAAAGCTGTTCATTTCATCTTCTAATATTGTCAAGAAATGATTAGTTAAGTCCTGATATTAGAAAGAATTTACTTACACTATCTTAAACTTTAAGTACATGATATGTTAATGTATACTTATTTTAAGATTTCATTATAAGTTAATTGGACCTATGGTTTGGTGAAATGTGATTATATCTGGAAGATGCATAACTCAAAGTAAGAATAAGTAGTCCTAGTTTGTTTTTCATATTGTAAAGTAACATCTACACTTGAAAGACTAGATGAAAAATAAAATTCTATACTTTACTATATAAGCCCGAGTTCGGGCTATTGCTCTTCTTCACAAATTGAATAGAATTGACAAATGAAAATTGGATCACAAAGATATTGAATTGTGTGCTTTGGAGTCATCTCTTTGTTAGTCAATGTATGTCAGTCTGAAGTAGTTTGCGTTTGAGTGTTTATATTACACTAGAGACCCAGTGCATGAATCTGGGTCACTCAGTCTGGCCTGTGGGGATTGAACTGAAACCACCTCTGTGACATCCCCTGAGGGATCCCCAGATTGCAAGAGGGTGATTCTTGAGTAATGCATCCCAAAATCAGTCTCCCTCCTCTCTGGTTCCGGGTGCGTCACCCGAGAACCGCAGTTGCCAAGTCACTGCAGCTCGGCAGCTCCTGTGTTGAGCGTCTGCCCCCCATTGGTCAGTGCATGTCATAGCTACCGGTCAGAGTGTCTGCTCCCTGATGGTCATTGTGCGTCATAGCTACCGGTCAGACGGTTGCTTAGGCTTTTATATATATACTAGAGACTCAGTGCATGAAGTCATGCAAGGGTGGGTTCCTCTGGGTGGCCTGCAGGGATCAGGCCAAAACCCACAATCCAATGCCACCTGCAGCTCCTACCTGCCTCTGTCGCTCATCCTGGTCCTGTGCCTGCTGTGGGCTCATGCTCAATCAGTCCCAGTTGGGAGAGGCTCACGCTGCCACAGCAGTGCTTGCCAGCCATGAGCCTTGCGTCTGGCACCCTCCCAGGGGGAGTGGCCTGCAGGATCAGGCTGAAACTGGCTCTCCAACATCCCCCAATGGGTCCTGGATTGTGAGGACACAGGCCAGGCTGAGGGACCCCACCAGTGCATGATCAGGCCAAGGAGAGACTTCGGGAGGGCTCTAGAGCATGTTTAGCCCATCTTGCTCAGTCTTGATTGGCCAGGCACCAGCAGCAAGCTAACCTAACTTTTGGAGCTTCTTCCCCCTGCTGGTCAGTGCATGTAACAGCGACTGGTTGACCAATTGACTGCCCCCAGGTGATCTGCATGTCATAGCCAGTGGTTGAGCAGCCTTAGCATATCATTAGCATATTATGCTTTCGTTCAGTTCTGCTGTTTGGTCTATTTGCATATTACCCCTTTATTATATAGGATAAATTTCCTAAGTTTAATTGATATTAGTACTTATCCACATAATAAACTAATCATCTATCACTGATTTTCTTTTAGACCATAGGTCTTGTGCAGAGACTGGGGTAGAATTAATGCGGCCATATCTTCATGAATTTCTAACATCTGCATATGAGGATTATGACATTGTTATTTGGTGTAAGCTATATATATATATGTTTTGTTTGTTTGTTTGTCTTTGTTTAGCTTTCCATGGAAATAAGGTTGTTCCTTATATTCTGCTTTATAAAGTTTAACTTAAAAGACCTATGTTTAAATATGATGCATTTTTCATTTGATTTAGCAAATTTTTAATAAACATGTTTGACTTTCTTGCATCACATAGTTGCCAAGTACTACTGAAATAGTTAAATATAGGAAGAAAGTGGATTTTGGTGTTAGATAAAAATGGCCTTATTTTCATAAGACTTCCCCCACCCCCTTGATTAGGAACTTTTCTTTCTGATCTTTACTGTAGAATCTTTGATGCTTCAGGATATTGGTGCTTTCTTTCTTCATCACTCTAGTTTCAAAATACTTGGAGAAATATATGTATTTTAAAAATCATAGTGATGTGGTTCTTCAGAAATAAAGGCAATATGAACTTACTTAAGGAAATGAATGAATGGACTAACGCGATATAACAAATAGTGGTCTATGGACCATTCCAGGAACTTACAGGTTTGTGGTAAGATAAAGGTAATGAGTTTGCTTTAAAAAGTAAATTTAGTACATTACTGAGCTCACTGCTTAGTTCAATTGACAAATTTTTTTGTGGCAAGAACACTGTTGATAAGGGAAGCAGTGTATTGATTTACATCTCACCTTCCCACAAACATGTAAAGTTGCCTCTGGCAATATCATAAGCACAGAGGACGTATCCTGATTGTGAATTAAATAAAATCTAATCAGTTAAAGATACTACATTTAATTGTAGTAGGTTTTTGATGAGAGGCCACATAATTGTATTTTAGTCTGTAAATTTCCTTTGTACTTTTCCTTATAATCTGCACCTCTCCATTGTTTAGTGGTAATACAGGTTCACAGCCATTAAAATTAAATATTGAAATACATAATTTTCTAGTTTGTAAGACAGAAGAAAGCTAAATAGACTAGGGTTTGAATTCTGGCTCTGTCTTTACTATGTGATACTGGGTAGGTTAGTTGACCTATCTGAGCCTTAAGTTTTCTCATCTGAGAAATGAAGATAAATAAGCCTGTATTACAGAGTAGTTGTAAAAATAAAAATAGTGGTATATTGCCTAATAATATAGCACTTAGTATATAAAGGTTACTTAGTAATTAGAAACCCTTTTCATTAGCTATGAGTCTTTGTTTCTCATAAAAAAATTAGAAACCTGAAATGTATACTGAATTAAAAATTATTTTTTTCACTCATGATTGTTGTCATTTTAGATGCACTAGTCTCTAAAAGTTTAGTTCAGCTGGCCAGTTTTGCATGGAAGTTGAGTCTTTTGGTTGTTGTTGTGTGTGTGTGCTAAAGATACTTGTTTTGAGAACACTTCTCTGTACCTGTATTGCCCTAAAACAATACATGTACACATACTTAAATAATTGAGCTTCTTTTTCCCTTTATAAACATTTTGCTTGGTAATACCTATTTGATTTAGTCCAGTAACTTGAAACCAGGAGGGTACAAAAAGGTGAGGGTTTATATTTTAATATCATTGATCTCAAAACTGGTTGGTGTTGGACAATAAGCAGATATGTAACATAGATCAGTTTATGAATGTAGTTGTCTCAGATTCTGTTAAAAGTTGTTAAACTCAGTGAGCATTGAGTTTGGTGAGCCTGGTAAAATTCATTGAACCTGGTTAATCTTCGATGTTAACTTTAAAAAATATATATTACTGATTTCCGAGAGGAAAGGAAAGGGAGAGAGAGATAGAAACATCAGTGATGAGAGAGAATCATTGATTGGCTGTCTCTTGCACTCCCACACTGGGGATTGAGCCTGCAACCCGGGCATAAGCCCTGACTGGGAATTGAACCGTGACCTGGTTCATAGGTCAACACTCAACTACTCAACTACTGAGCCACTGAGGCCAGACTGATGTTAACTTTTGACACATAATAGTAATCTGCTTATATTGATGTATATACTTGTGCATTGCCTGGGTAGAAAAAAATGGGCATTCAGACACCCTAAACTTAAGTTTGGAACTTATAGAGAATAATATTGAGCTATTTTTAAAGAGAATTTAAGTCTTGACTTACACATTTCCTAGGTTCACAGTTCTTTTGAGCATTGATTACCTGTATCTTTTAGATCAGGGTGGAGAACCTTTTTCTACCAAGGGCCAGTTGGATATTTATAACATTATTCATGAGCCATACAAAATTATCAACTTAAAAATTAGCCTGCTATATTTGGGTTAAACATTTAATTAACTCACCCTAATGCCTTGGCAGGGCCAGACCAAATGATTTCGTAGGCCTTATATGGCTGTGGGCCGGAAATTCTCCACCCTTATTATGTAAAAGTAGTTGTTTAAATTTTATTCTGTCTTAAAGACACACACTAAGTTTATTTTTAAAAATACCTAAAGGAAAATTACCAAATATGTAATTGATTGAACTTTTAGTCTTGCTTAGAAAACTAATTTATTTATACAGAAGAAAGGTTTTTTGAAATGAAATTCATGCTTTCCATGTGTCTTGTATTATTTCTCATGTTTTAGCTGCAACAAATATGAAGTGGATTGAAGCTAAAATGAAAGTAAGTATCAAAAACAATCCATTTAAGAATGTCTTTTTTTTGTCTTTTTTAAAGTTTCTAATTGAATTAATTTCATTCTCACTGGAGGACATTTAGTGGGTAAACAGTACAGGAGTTAAAAGTGTGTTTAATCTTATGTGGATTGTATTAAATACCTATATATTTTTCAAGAAAAAGTACAGCAGAGCCCCCCTTTTTCTTCCCTCCCAATTGACTATAATGCTTTCTTTTCCTCTTTTTGTTCTGGTGTGTGATACTTAAAGGAGTGACGCTATTTTAAAATAATGAATTGGGAAGTAGTCTTTCTCTAGTTTCTTTCTTTGGACTGCTATTTATTGACTTAGTTAAGTAAAACTAAAATACTTGCCAATTGTTAAGCAAGAGGTGGTGGCCAGGAGGGTAGAAAGTTGGCATTATGGGGAAGTTGTAGCTGGAATATTCAGAAAACCTGGAATTTCTTTCTTTTTTTTTTTTTAATTTATCTTTATTGTTCAGATTATTACAGTTGTTCCTCTTTTTCCCCCCATAGCTCCCCTCCTCCCAATTCCCACCCCAACCTCTGACCTTGCCCCCCCCATTGTCCTCATGCATAGGTGTGCAATTATTGTCCAGTCTCTTCACGCATCCCCAACACCCTTAACCCCCGAAAATTGTCAGTCCACTCCCTTTCTATGCCTCTGATTCTATACTATTCACCAGTTTATTCTGTTCATCAGATTTTTTATTCACTTGATTCTTAGATTCACTCGTTGGTATATATTTGTTGTTCATAATTTTTACTTACTTTCCTTTTTCTTCTTCCTCATTCTCAAAGGATACCTTTCAGCATTTCATATAATACTGGTTGAGTGGTGATGAACTCTTTTAGCTTTTTCTTGTCTGTGAAGGTCTTTATCCGACCCTCAATTCTGAACGATAGCTTTGCTGGGTAAAGTAATTTTGGCTGTAGGTTCTTGCTATTCATCACTTTGAATATTTC